>CAWUFW010024333.1:0-62183 GCA_963921515.1 Calotriton arnoldi | reverse complement strand
GATGGCGGCTCGCTAGTTTGCTCAGGCTCACCCGTCTTATCGACGAGGTCAAATAAGCCAATATTACAGGAAATTTATACTTTCTGCCTCCTACGCCACTTACTTAACCCAAGGAGAGCATTTGAGTGGATTTTCTGGTGAATTCGACGACTCTGGACATCCTCAAGCTGCAGCTTCCTTCTCTCCGAGACTACCCTCAGCCTGCTCCAGGATTCCTGTCAGGGAGGCGGAGCTCTACTTCAAGAAAGGGCACAGCTTCGGCCCTGGTTTCCTCCCACAGCTAGTTTTAGCTGCTGCACCGGTTTGAAGAACTTTTCTTCTATTTTATTGTAATTCTGACAATTTTGCTTGGGTTTATTTATTTATTTTACTGAAGATGGAAAATAAATCTGCAGCAAATAAACGCAAACAAACTGTTTCTCCTCCTCCTCTAAAATAAAAAATGGTTGATTCTTCAGAGCCTTCCCTTATTACTATCCTGGAGGAATTAAAAGCTGTCAGATCAAACACTGACAATATTGCCTCAGAGATTAAACATTTACGGAAAGACATGGCTAGTCTTTCAATGAAAGTTGCTGATAATGAGATCAAACTGCATGATGTTATTACTAAAACAGATAATTTATTGCCAATGGTTAAAAAAATCCCCTTCATAAATGCCAGGCTACTTGAATTGGAGAACAGGAATAGGCAATATAATCTACGCATTTTTAATTTGCCTGAAGATATTGAAGGCAATGATTGCAGGCGCTATTTAGAAAATCTGCTGCCTAATTTACTGAATGTGAAGTGTTCAGAAAAATTTGAAATTGATAAAGCACATCGTATTCCGTCACATCGTAAACCAGGTCAAACTAAACCCATGCAAGTTATCTTCAAAGTTTAACGCCACCATCACCTCGTTCTTATCAGGAAGGCAGCTCGTGAGATTCCTTCTCTCCTTGTCAATAGCTCGAAGATTTCCATCCACTAAGACTTTGCCAAAGAGACGGTGGCAATAGGAAGAGATTTTGCAGCGATGAGACCACGACTAAGAGACTCTGGTTTCAAATATGGACTCTTTGATCCATCCATAATGCGTATTTGGAAAGGCGACATCTCCAAATCCTTTCATCATCCGGAGGACCTCCAAGCATTTCTAGACAACCACTCTCCTCATTCAATGGATACACAAGACTCTCCTACCTGAAGTTATTCTCTTAATACTTCCACTTTCTGATTTGCTACAGCTATAGTAACTTGCGGATATATGTAATGTTCAACCATTAATTCTCCTGTTGTTATTATGATAGTCCTATTAGTACGGGTGGACTATACTCACCCTTTACTTCTTCTTGGATGCACGTGTGTGTCTCCTCATTATTTATGTATGTTCCTTTTCATCTTGTATATATATGTGTCTTTTTACTTTTTTGTCCTCTATGTCTATTGGCTACTCCTCTGGCTTCTTCTACTATTTCTGTTGTCTATATAACTCCTCCACTCCTTTTCTATCTTCCTTCCTTTCACCTTATAAACTATGAATAGTTCTCCTAAAGTTAAAATTGTTTCACTCAATGTCAAAGGTTTACGTCATCCAGTCAAAAGAGTGAAAATTTTAGATTATTTATATAGGCAAAAGGCTCATATTTGTTTGTTACAAGAAACTCACGTTGATGACACCCTTTTAAAATACATGCAAAAGAAATGGGTTGGCCAGATTATCTCCTCCCCTGCACAAGGTAAGAAGAATGGTGAGGCTATTCTATTCTCAAAAACTCTTCAACTACAAGTCCTAGACAAAAAATCTGACTCGGACGGTATATTTCTTTTGGTCAAAGTTAAAATTGGAGATATGATTTTACACCTAATTAATATTTATGGACCAACAGCAGATGACCCTAATTTTTGGTCTAATATTACTTCTGAGATTCTCCAACTTGGGAAAGTTTCCTTAATTTTGGGGGCGATTTTAATTTGATTAATGACCCTCTTTTAGATAGACTATCCTCTACCAAATATGCTCCTCCTAAAGCGTTTCATTCTCTCAAAACTTTATTTAAAAACACCAAATTGGTTGACGTCTGGAGACTACATTTCCCCACTCAAAAGGAATTCACCTTTTTCTCCAATCCACATAACTCTCACTCACGATTAGACTATTTACTAGTATCTAGAGATTTAGTGAAAGCTGTAACCCGACCTGTTATTGGGAATATTGAAATCTCAGACCATGCAATGATTTCGCTTCATTTACAAACAGGTAATCTTTCAGTTTCACATTCCCGTTGGCGCATGAATGTTGATGTTGTTCTACAGGATACTCACAAAGATACCATCTTAAAAGCTATTCATGAATATTTTTTGCATAACCTCGATGATGTTACCTCCCCTATTGTCAAATGGGATGCCTTTAAAGCTTATTTAAGAGAAATTGTTATTTCTATAATGGCACATGAAAATAAATCGTTTAACACCAATTTGTTACACCTTGAAAAACAGATTGCGAAATTCGAAAGATTGTTTATCTCTTCTCAGAATCTTGTTTTTAAAACTACACTGCAAAAATTTAGATACGAGTATAATTCCTTGTTGAGTAAAAGAGCTGGTATACAGATTGCAAACCAAAGAGCTAAATTTGCTTTTAATGCCAACAAATCAGGAAAACTCTGAGCCAATTATCTCCGTATCAAGAAAGATAAACACCAAATTCATGCTATACATAGACATAATGATACCATTGCTGTATCTACCCCAGACATTGTAGAGGAATTTCTTACATTTTATTCTTCTCTATACAGTAGCCCAAACCTTTTAGATTCTCAAATTATTGATACATTTTTAACCTCGGCCAATTTACCTCAACTATCCCAGCCTGATAAAACCAAATTAGACAACCCTATTACAACAGATGAACTTTTATTAGCTATCCAATCGCTTAAGCCTCAAAAATCTCCTGGCCCTGATGGTATTCCCGCAGAATTTTATAAAACCTTTGCTAACACTCTCATTCCTCACCTACACCATCTATTCACTACATTTGCTCAATCTGGTGTGCTTGGTGGCTCTTTTACGGAAGCATTAATTATAGTCTTACCTAAACCAGATAAAGACCATACCAAAGTTTCAAATTATTGTCCTATTTCTCTGATCAACCAGGATTGTAAAACTTATGCAAAAATCCTTGCCACCAGATTAGCTAGAGTTTTATCATCCCTTGTTCATATAGATCAATCTGGATTTATGTCAAAACGTTTCTCTGTCAACAACACAAGACTCCTTTTTCATGTCATTGATAAGGCCTCTACCCTTACTTCTCCTGCTGGTTTACTAGCCTTAGATGCGGAGAAGGCGTTTGATAAGGTTCATTGGCAATTTATTTTTCAAACGCTTTCTTTTTTCAATTTTGGTAATAGTTTTATAAAAATGATATCGACTTTATATGGCTCCCCTTCAGCCCGATTATTTATTAATGGTCAATTTTAAAATCCCTTTTTTCTTTATAGAGGAACCAGACAAGGTTGCCCATTGTCACCTCTTCTTTTTTTACTGGCAATTGAACCTTTTCTCTCATACATTCAGAATTCTGTTGACATTCAAGGAATTATTCTAGCTGATGTTAACATAAAAACGTCTGCGTATGCAGATGATGTCTTATTATATCTTAGCAACGCAACTACTTCTTTACCAGCGGTTTTAGATGTCATACGTAATTATTCCATTGTTTCTGGTTACACTCTGAATACTCATAAAACGGAATTTCTTTCCCCTAAATGTGCACTGTACACCTTCAGTACTTGATAATACTGAAATTATTTGGCAAAGAGAGAAAATTAAATATTTAGGTATACTCTTTTCACTTCCTTTAAAACACTCCGTTACTTTCAATTGTGAATATCTAATTACCAAAATCACAGAAAAAATCCGTCAATGGTCCACTCTGCATATATCATGGTGGGGGAAACTTGAAACCATTAAAATGGTTTTAGCTCCAATTATTTTCTATACCTTATCGATGATTCCTATTCAATTGCCCCTCTCAGCTTCCAGAAATTTTGATAAGCTTATTTCTAAGTTTATATGGAATAAAAACCCCCTTGTATTGCTTACACTAAACTAAAGCTATCAAAACTGAATGGAGGATTTGGTATACCTGATTTTCTTCAATATCACAAAGCATTTATTTTAAAACAGGGCTCACTTTGGTTCTCGTGCTTGGACCCTAATTATTCCCCTAAATGGTTAATGATTGAACACAATCTAATATCGCCATTTTTCCTCTCCCATCACTTCTATCCATGTCTAATTCAAATAAACTCCTGAAATCCTCCCCCATCATTGCTTCCACTAAACTGATTATTACTGATTTTGATACTTCCTTTTCATCACGTATATCAGACTCTACGATGATTTCCCTTTGGCATAATCCTACATTGAAATATAATCGTACAATTGCATTTTGGAAATTATGGATTTCGGCTGGTATTTTCTTTCTCCAGGATATTTATGAAGATACTGCTCTACTATCTTTTCCTGACATACAAGCCAGATTCATGTTACCCAATACCGAAGCAACTAAGTATGAACTTCTTTGTAACATACTGCCTAATACCTTTCCAAATGGGCTACCCCAAATTAAAACTCCAGATTCTATAAGTTGTATCAAAGCTTTTTCTGCCTCCCAACATACTGTTTCCAAATTTTATAAACAATTTCATTATACAAATGCTACTAACCTTACCTTTTTATCCAATTTCAGGAATACAGAACTTTCCTTGAATTTGTCGCTAAAAGAATGGAGACAAATCTGGTCTATTAATATCTCAGGTTGGTTTCCTGTATCATTATCTCAAACCAACGCCTTTATTTTGTTTAACTGTTTATGGACTCCCTATAAATTATTTAAGGCTAAACTTATAGACTCCCCACTTTGTTGGAACTGCAAATGTTATGATGGTACCTTAAAACATATGCTTTTTGATTGTAATATAATAGCTCAATTCTGGAAAAATGTTTGGGATATTATTGTTAAAATACTTCCTATTTCTGACACTCTCAAGTATAACATACTTGTTGGTAAATCCTATGTTTTATCATCCACCTTACTGGAACCTCAATCTAAACTTTTTAACCTCCTTATCTCTATTACTATTAAATCCATTACTTCCAATTGGAAATCATCAGAAACAATATCAATCCATGCATGGTGGCCATATGTTATTTTTTATTAGATCTGGTGCTCAATTATCTTACAAAGGACCATTAAAAAATACTTCGTCTTTCCAACAGTTATGGAAACCAATTGAGGACTATATTAAAATATATTTATAGAATGTTTAATAACACTAATTGCTTCGGTTAACAGTTATGTATAGCCATTGTTTTGTGGAGTAGCCTTGTGTGTTTCCTTTTTCAGCATTTATAATTTAACTAATTTTATGACAATGGTAACATTTTTGGTATATGGATATTGTTAAGATAATATTTTATTAATAGTACTATTTTACTACATATACCAACACTGTATCCTTTTTTGTTTGTCATGTGTACAAACAATCCTAATAAAATACTTTGAACAAGACAAATGTCTTAGGCTTTAATGCACTTGTAATATGGCAGATAGGAAATCCACCACGGTTGTGACCTAGTATCCCATCCATCAAATTCTAAATAAGGCCCTATGACTATAAATATATGTATATGTAGACTAGCTGTAATCATTATTTATAGAACTAAATTTGAAGTATATATTTGATGATGAGATACCCCGTCGCAAAAATGATACAAACACATATGCTGTATTACAAGTTCTGAACACTTTAATGGAATTGCAATATGGCGGGTGAGGTACCTGCCATGTTAGTGAAGGAGTATTCCATCCAGCAAACTTGAAACCAGGCCCTTCTTCAGTAATTTTATTAGGCTTACACACCAGTAGGGTAGATAAAAAGTGTTGGGGATGCTCATATCTCTAGAAAACATGTCTTTGCACTACTATACAAAACACACTACTCTGTGACATGGACAGTACTTGAGGACATGCTAGTTTGTTACACGCAGGTCATGGGCAAGTGCATGACCAGACTATTGGCACAAAGCAGGCCTAGCCCTACATATGATGGGAAAATGTGATAGCAGATACTTACAATTGTGAATGCACGGTATGGACAAGGACTGTGGAAAATGCAGGTGCATTCCTGTCACAACACTAAAACCAAAAATTATATACCTTTTGGAATTATGGGGAAGATTTGGAGTTTTCTTCACAAACATGACGGAGCTCCCATGCACTGTATAACAATTAATAGGCTATGACACTTGTAATATGGCAAGCATTATTAATGTCACATTAGTGTGGGAGTACCCTGTGCGTCAAAAGCTAAGGTTGGGTTACTGTTTGTTTGAGTCCACAAAAATGCTATGTTTGTTTGACTTTAATTCTGTGACTTAAGTTTCTTTAGTGATGTTACTTTAAAATTATGATTAAATTGTCAATATTAGCTTGAATTTAATTTTGTAACTTGAGTTTCTTAGTGATGTCATATTAAGTGCCCTTGTTTCAGCTTATTAACATTGCTGGAAACAAATCCAGATATCTTTACTGTAAGTACACTTTGATAACTACTCTGTACCGTGTAACCGATGTGTGAAAATGTCTGCTTTTAGCTTTCTTCAGAGCAAGTGAGAGAGTTGTGGACCACACTTCTTGGGACCAGATGGAGGGTCATTGGGAGTTGGAAGGTGGGCACATCATCAATAAAGGACCAGTGCTATTGATGGTGAGGGTCTTGGTGGTGGTCAAACCTTCAGAGATCACATCTGCTTCTGTTGCCACCACCACCACTAGCACCAGCACCACCTCACTCCTGGCTCTTCTGATACCAAGCCAATAACCAGTCCAAAAACAGAATGGGGTTTCCTTCATCCTGGGCATCTCACCCCCTGTTACTATCACGCCAGCTCTGGAGGCTCTTAAGAATCTATTTGTGGGACAGGCAGTATTGTTGTATTCCATCCAGGATGTCACTCAACAAGTGGCAAAAGAGATTGACATCCTGGAGGATATGCGGTCTGCTATGTCTGCCCCACAGAGAGGGCGTGTCTCTGGCAGTTGCTCCTCAGACACTAGTGTTTCCTGCAAACCTATCTCTATTAATCCTCCTGCCCCATTCCACTCCCCTGACCTTGTTCCAAAACCCAATCCAATTTCACCTGCAGACCCAATTCCTCCACCCCCATCCTTTTTTACACCTGAGCAAAAAGCTACACATCCCCTTGCACTGCACCATACCGTTAAACTTCACCATACCCATAACACTTCCTCTCCAAAAACCCAGGCCCTGGTGTAATTATAAACAGTCATACATGAGGTAAGGTTTCAAGAAAGAAAACTCTTTATTTATGAGCTAAACCAGACCTTGGCATCGATGGAAATGCCAGTTAATGGTGATAACACAACATACTGCATTACAATGTTCCAAAGATTCAAACAACAAGGGACTGATGAGGGGAGGGTAGAGGAAGAAGATAAGGAAGAAATACAGAGAAGAAAGAGAAGAATGGAGTGAGTGGGGCAAAGGGAAAACATGGAGACAACATACAAAGGTGTTCATAGATGAAATACAATGTATGAATACCAATAAACTATAATACAATACCTGTCCCTCCAACAGAATCCTAAAACCCCTCGTCATCCCAAGAATGTCCAGAGTTCCATCTGCTCCAGGAGGAAGGAGAGCCCCCTGTGAAGGTAACTACAAGGATCGTTGGGAGGCAGGCACCATGACTGGAGTCATTAAAATTTAAGACTGTGAGAGGACACTAATTCCACACCTAATCTGGACTTTTATTCTTGTGCATTTTTCAGGACATTTTTGTTGCCCTTTTCTGCATGTATTTCAAAAAAGTTAAATTCCAATCTTTTGTGTATGTTGTTTGTCTGGAGATATTGGTTGTTGTTGAAAATGTTTGCCTTGTGTGACTGCATATTTCAATATCGTGCTATATTTAACCATTTGATTCTATCTCCAGGTCTTGTTATTTCCTAGATGTTGCATTGTGGGAGATGAAGTTCATTCACTTTACCATGTGTGTTAAAGGAACTGGGAGTGTGCAGGACTAGTGTGTCTGGCATGCAGAGTGGGAGTGTTTGTGACTACATTTAATGTCATTATTTGAGTAACCAAATGAAGGTGAAGGGGTTCACCACAAAGAATACATACATTAAGCATGCATACATCTACATTGCCTAAATGAGTACACTATCTGACATGGCTTGGTGTCTTGCTCTTGATATTATGTGTAATTCAGGCCTTGAGAAATCATACATTTTTTTACTAGACCTGCAGGTCGAGTAACTTGAATAATCTACTCGACCTAACTGTAATCCACTTGACCCGTAAACTGGTCTCAAATTGTGTGATCCAAGGCAAATATTTTATTTTGCAGTCGCCTTTTTCTTCATTCTCACATGAGTTCTCCTTCAAATATGTGAGTTCAGAATTTCTATCGTACATAAAAAAACAATATTGTTTGACTAAATAGACTAAACATCGGCTCCATGTATAATAAGAATCTAGCCCACACATAAGGTACACATGATCCCTGATTTGCCTCTTAGTTTACTAATAGCCATTAGGGCAGGGGCAGGAGTGTTTCTCAGTTCATGTTTATAAACTCTTTTTTAATAAATATATTACTAAAGCAGGATGTGGTAGTGCACTGTCATTTTTCAGACAGTAAATTTCCCATTGAAGTGGCCAAAACCTTTCTTACTAACATGCAGCTTTACTGATAAAACTATTTAGGGGCCGATTCCGATCTCGGTCGGAGGCGCACCCAATACCATTCAGTCGGGAAAAAAGCCATGCGAAAGCCTGTTTCCCGACCGATCCGTACAGCAGACCGAACGACTAAGTACGATGCGAACAACAGCAAAGAATCCGGCCGAGCCGTACTCACCCAAACCAGGTCCTGTTCTCCGACCGAGGTGAATCCGGAAACGCTGAATCGAGTCGCACGGAAGGAAAAATGCAGCCCCGTCCGGCCGGACAAGTACGATGCGCTTTCCGTACGCGCCGAACCCGTCGCTACGCACGGCACGTCAAAGCATCCGGGAGAGGCGCACATAAGCTCCGATTCGCGCCACAACACGATCCACGGCTCCGAGACGAACACGGCAGCGACGAGGACGACGCGAAGCGACGAGGACGAGGCGAAGCGACGAGGACGACGCGAAGCAACGAGAAGGACGAACGACACGAACCAACCATGAATCCCTTCGTCCCGATCATACCAATATTCTACATTTACTACCGGAACAGGCACGGACGCGTACGGCGCAGAAGGTAAGCCAGACAACAACCACAAAACACATACAACACGTACACGACACATCACACACACACACACACAGGGATGCAGAATAGACTTACACCAGCAACAGCAGCACCATAGGGGCGGGATGCCCATCACCAATGCCACATATGCACACAGGGGCCTGAATGCGCACCACCACCCCTACCCAGGGGGGGCAGGATGCCTACCACCACTACCACCCTTACCCAGGGGGGGCTGGATGCCTACCACTAGTACCACCCTCACCCAGGGGGTGCAGGATGCCTACCACTACTACCACCCTCACCCAGGGTGGGTTGGATGCCTACCACTACTACCACCCTTAGCCAGGGGGGGCAGGATGCCTACCACCACTACCACCCTCACCCAGGGGGGGCTGGATGCCTACCACTACAACCACCCTTAGCCAGGGGGGGCAGGATGCCTACCACTACTACCACCCTTAGCCAGGGGGGGCAGGATGCCTACCACTAGTACCACCCTTAGCCAGGGGGGGCAGGATGCCTACCACTAGTACCACCCTTAGCCAGGGGGGGCAGGATGCCTACCACCAGTACCACCCTCACCCAGGGGGTGCAGGATGCCTACCACTACTAACACCCTTAGCCAGGGGGGCAGGATGCCTACCACTAGTACCACCCTTAGCCAGGGGGGGGCAGGACACCTACCACTACTACCACCCTCACCCAGGGGGGCAGGATGCCTACCACTACTACCACCCTTAGCCAGGAGGGGCAGGATGCCTACCACTACTACCACCCTTAGCCAGGAGGGGCAGGATGCCTACCACTACTACCACCCTCACCCAGGGTGGGCTGGATGCCTACCACTAGTACCACCGTCACCCAGGGGGGGCTGGATGCCTACCACTACAACCACCCTTAGCCAGGGGGGGCAGGATGCCTACCACTAGTACCACCCTTAGCCAGGGGGCAGGATGCCTACCACTACTACCACCCTCACCCAGGGGGGCAGGATGCCTACCACTAGTACCACCCTCACCCAGGGGGGCAGGATGCCTACCACTACTACCACCCTCACCCAGGGTGGGCTGGATGCCTACCACCAGTACCACCCTCACCCAGGGGGGGCAGGATGCCTACCACTAGTACCACCCTCACCCAGGGGGTACAGGATGCCTACCACTACTACCACCCTCACCCAGGGTGGGCTGGATGCCTACCACTACTACCACCCTCACCCAGGGGGGGCAGGATGCCTACCACCACTACCACCCCCACCCATAGGATGGACAATGCATGACACATCCAGCACACCACAACCTAGGGAATGCAAGAAGAAGACATCCCCCCAACACCATGACAAGCGTGTGTAGACTGTGTCAAATGCCTACAACACCGAACATGACTTCGAACATACAATGTGACCCCCTAGCACATGTGCCACACAAATATGTGTGTGGCACACACAACGCAAGCAGGCCATGACCATTGTGGCAATGGGGTCCAAACCCCCATCATCACAGTGACCAAAAGGCAAGTGTGGGGTCTTTAGCTGCAGCACATTTTGAACATTGTGGCAATGGGGTCCAAACACCCATCATCACAGTGACCAAAAGGCAAGAGTGGGGTCCATAGCTGCAGCACATTTTGAACATTGTGGCAATGGGGTCCAAACCCCCATCATCACAGTGACCAAAATGTAAGTGTGGGGTCCATAGCTGCAGCACATTTCGAACATTGTGGCAATGGGGTCCAAACACCCATCATCACATTGCCCAAAAGGTAAGTGTGGGGTCCATAGCTGCAGCACATTTTGAACATTGTGGCAATGGGGTCCAAACACCCATCATCACAGTGACCAAAAGGCAAGAGTGGGGTCCATAGCTGCAGCACATTTTGAACATTGTGGCAATGGGGTCCAAACCCCCATCATCACAGTGACCAAAATGTAAGTGTGGGAGTCCATAGCTGCAGCACATTTCGAACATTGTGGCAATGGGGTCCAAACACCCATCATCACATTGCCCAAAAGGTAAGTGTGGGGTCCATAGCTGCAGCACATTTTGAACATTGTGGCAATGGGGTCCAAACACCCATCATCACAGTGACCAAAAGGCAAGAGTGGGGTCCATAGCTGCAGCACATTTTGAACATTGTGGCAATGGGGTCCAAACCCGCATCATCACAGTGACCAAAAGGTAAGTGTTGACAAAGTAAGAGGTGCAACTGCCAAACTGCATGGATGATTCCTGCTCACAGAACAACAAACACATCAGTGGCAAAGTAGTGTATGTGTCCCATTGCAACATAAATTGGGGGAGCCAAATCCTGCAGTGCAAATAAGACATAACTTTGGCCATGTGCAGACAAACAACACCCATGGGGGCTGACACCGTCAACAATCATCAATGACACAATGACAGAAGTGACCATCTGAATGCAGACCCACATATTTGCACCAATGGGCACACACATGCAGATACCCTGTGGAGACTGCAGATGTGAGGCGAACAGATACCATACCATGGCAGCAATGGGACACACAATCAACAATTAGCACCAAATGAGGGCTCCCGTCCCATCAGCCTGGTCATGGAAGTGCCAACGGAATCATCAGCACAGATCCAACACACTTGTATAGCAATGTTGCACTGACAACACAGATGAGTCCTTCCCCATTGATGCCCAAACCTGCATGTTCACTGAAGATGGCCACACGGTCAGGGAAGTAGACGAATAGAACAATGGCAGGCACAACAGATGTGCAGGGGTGGAAGCCACAGATGTGAAATTGCCAATCTAAGTAGGAAATCCCATTGCCAAATACTGAACACATGACACCCTCAGATGCTGCTATGGATGACATGGATACACCACAGGATAGGACACATTCCCCTGGACCACATGGGTTCCTGCACAGTAACACTTCATTATCATGAGACCAAATATCACCATCACTGCAGCAAGGGCATGGTTAGCATCATCAACATCATGTACATCAGAAGCAAAAGCACTAGAGAACAGAAAGTTGCTTTATTCAGCATATGTGGCATTAAAAGTAGAAGTCCGGTAGAACATAAACAAAGGCCAATGGCCAGTCCATCAACAAAGTCACAAGTGGGTGACAGTGGCAGATGCCACCCTACACATGCCTGCACAAAACCAGGGACAATCCACTAGGAGGGGCAACCGGGGGGGTAGGCCAGGCACCGCAGGGACAGGATCAGGGCTCACCAGGAGGAAGCAGGGAAGGGGTGGTGGGTGCTGAAGAGCCACTGACAACTGCAGTGGAGGTGTCTGACATGGTGTGTGCCGGCACAACTGGGGGCATGGCTCAGATGTTGTGGGTGCCGGCACGACTGCAGTGGACCCTACAGATGGAGTGGACAGGTCCGCCACTGCAGTGCCCAAGTCAGACAGGGTGGTAGTGGACTCCACTGCAGTGCCTACCACCAGGGGAGGAGAATGGGGAACAGGCAAGGTGGGCTGGACAGAGGGGGAGGACACCCTCACCACATCAGTGGCACAGACAAGCGCAGCGGGGGTGTGGTCCCGGGAGAGCAAGTGGCAGGGGGAGAAGGCCGGAGCCTCTTGGGGATGGTATATCTGTGGGTGGGGGAACCTGGGGCAGGGTGTGGTGGGGGCACCTGTGGAGTGGGGGCCTGAGGGATGGAGGAAGGAGACCTGGTGCTTGAGCTGCAGGGCGGCGGCGGGGTCTTGCTCTTAGCACTCCGGGGGACTTGCGGGTGGGGGCCTCAGTCTGTCTGCGCCTGGGGGAGGGTGTCCGGGGGCGAGGGACACTCTGCTCCATGTGGGGGGCTTCCTCTTCCCCCTGGATGCTGGGGCAGCTGGATCGGAGGGGAAGAGGCCGAGGTCACTGAGGAAGAGGCGCTGGGTCTTTGGGGTTGCAGGTGAGGCAAGGGAGGGTGCTTTGGAGGGAGAGGCAACTGAGGACTGTGCAGTGGCCGTGGATGCGTGTGTGTGTGTACCAGTGCCCCATCCCCTGTGAGTCTGGTTTCAGTCCCCTGACTGTGCGTGCGTGTGCGTTTAGTTTGTGGCGTGTGTGTCTGTGTGCTGGATGTGTGTGTGCTGGTGTGTGCCTGTGCCGGTGTGTGTGTGCTTGGGACGGGTAAGGTGCTGGGGAGTGTGGATGGAGCAGAGGCAGGAGGGGTGAGGGACTGTCTGAGGAGGGACACTGCTGCCGTCAGGGAGGAGTCCATGGACCTGTTGCCCCTCTGTAGGTCAGACATGCCCGATGAGATGCCCTCCATGAACGACACCAGCTGAGTCAACAGTGCGGTGTGCGCATGGAGGACACTCAGCATGGCTGTCTGCCCTACATGGAGCTGGCGAAGGAGGTACACAGACTCCTCACTCAGGGCAGCAGGGGACACAGGGGCAGGGGGTGCGGTGCCTGGGCCAAAGGAGACACGCTCCCGAACATGGGAGCCTCCACGGACCTGGGGAATGGGAGCCGATGGGAGGGCGGTGGTGGTGCTGGTGGTGGCGGGGACAGCAACACTAGCTGGGGTGTGGTGGCTGCTGACACCCGCCTCCACAAGGGAGTCATCCTCCGAGTTGCTCTGGTCCTCAGCTGAGGTGGATGGTGCTGAGGACTCCTCGGTGTGGCTCCCCTCGCCCTCCGTGCCACTGGGTCCCTCCGACCACTCCTCGGCTGCTGACCCAGTCTGGCTCTCTGGCTACTCCTGGTCCGTGGAGCTGTCCCCTTCCGTGGCCGTGGATGTATCTGCAAACAATGGGGAAACAGACAGACATCAGTCACCTGCACCAAACGCACACACCACTGTGAGCACAGCACATTACAGAGCAAGCCCTGGCATCATTAGTTGTACATTGCTAAAAGTGCCCTAACTGAACAGGAGAAGCCAATTGTCAGTCTGATGCCAAGCATGGCACTCACATCCCACATGGCCTTGCACCCATCTGTCTGGTGTCTGTTGGATTGCAACACCCCAGTGTGGACACATGCACCAAGTACACAGTAGTTGGACAGTGCAGAGGACACAGTGTGGCATGTGGACATGCACACATCACAGCTCTTGTCACTGAGTCAGTACAGGTTTCCGGATGAAAGGGATGCCCAGAGTCAAATAGGAAATGCATGTGATGCATACCAGCGACAGACACCATGATGCACCCATGTCCTGATAGCCAGCGCCACTATGGTGTGCATGTAGCACATGTCACTCCCCTGCAGGACCACCAATAAGTTGACACATGCCATGGCAGAGGCATGACTGCTAAGTCATACATCACTGTCTCAGTGATGTATGACTTGGCAGCCAGACAACAACACTATGCACTGTGTCACAATAGTAGGTCATGGGGAATGCAAGTCCTGGAGCTGCACAAGTGCACATGTACATCCCCCACACAACACATCATCTTAACCCTCATCTGTCCAGGTCACACCTATTGGACATATGGGAGACCTGTGACACTACCCTCGGAACCTGAGCCCCTCACAATTTGCTGTGAATGGGGAACAGCTGCCTGAACTTCACATTCGCATATCCCAGTCTGCACGGGCAGCTGATCAAACACCTATGTGACACACAAGTATCGTCTCCTATGGTCACATCTCCAGGGGCATGCTGAGCCCCTACCAAGAAACACCCCAGCAGTCCTGGCAACTAATCCACAGCACACTGACACAGAGGCAGACACCTGAGGGGTCAAATCACTGTGCACAATGTGTCAGCTGATACACGGGAGTGGGAGTACAGAGTGCATTGCATGGCCTGGAGTAGGCATGACTGTCCTGCTCCACATGAATGAGGGATGTGCCCTGGACAGTGGATAGCTGGCTATGTATGTGTGACACACGTAATCTGCACACTCCTGGGGCCCGAACATTGTTCCCACCCGCTGCATGTGCGTGTGCCACATACCCCAGGCACATGTGGTGGCTCAGCTCAGCAAGTGGACCGCATATCAAAGCAACACGCAGATCACATGTCCAAACCCAGGCGTTGTGTGAACAATGGACCCACCCATGATGCCCACAACAGAGTTAGGGAAACAGATGCTGTCCCCCACCTTTAGTGAAGCAAACTGCAAGGACACAGTCCCAAGTGACACAATTCCCTGAATGTAAGGGCCACACCTGGGTATCAGATGAGCAGTGGGCAGTGCACAATAGAGGGACATGGCTCCTGGACAACATGACTGCTGCACTGTGGCAGTTGAACCAGGCTAGAGGAGGGCACAAAGCATGTAATACAGAGTTCACAGTGCAGTCTTTGACTCACCCCCTCCTTGCTGCTGTCTGGCCTTCAGCTGCCCATCCAGGTCTGGAAACACCACCGCCAGGATCTGGAGCATGTGGGGGTCAGGGTCCGTGTTCCGCCCCTCCTGCGAGGAGGCGACAGCTTCAGCTGGACCCGTGCAATCCTCCGGGTCCAGCCCCGAAGGTCCTGCCACCTCTTCTGGCAGTTGCGGATCCGGCGCTTGTAGACCCCCACGGACCGGACAGCCCGGACGATGTCCTTCCAGATTTCCTGCTTCCGATGGGCATTAACCTGTCAGGATGACAAAGTGAAAAGGCCATTACCACACATGCAACATATCCGTGCATGACACAGTTGTATATACATGTCTCAATCACAGGGGCACATGATGTACACAGGCAGTGCAAAGCTGACCATGGACAGTTTGCCAGACGTCACTACAATGGTATCATTGCATGGGAAGTAAAACCATGTTCAAATGCACTGTCACTGCACCATACCTGTCCAGTGCAAGTCACTACACACTATGGGGGTGACAACTACTCAGTGAGCCTGCTAGCCAGTGGCGTGCAGACTCTCAGCCTTGCTAGTCACACAAAATGCACATTCAGAAAGGCAGTGCACAGAACACTCACCTGCTCCCCTGGTGTCCCATACAGCTTGCTGTACTGTGGAAGTAGGCTGTCCAGCAGGGCCTGGTTCTCTTCAAGGCTGAAGGCTGGGGCTCTCTCCACAGTACGTGCCATTGCAGGGTCCAGAGGGGCAGAGACAGCAGCAGTGCAGTGGCAGATGTCGTCCTGGAGCATGTAGTGCAGGCAAGTGAGCTCTCAGGGGAACAGCCAGCAATATATATGTGCTGGAGAGGCAGATACTGTCCCTTGTGTCCAAAGTGATAGGTCCAAGTCGTTTGCATCTTCTGAATCTGGCCAATCCATGGAATAGCAGCACCAAAACACGCCCACAGCATCCTTCAAATCCTCAACTTCATGACATACATGATTTTGCAACATTGTTGTGGGTGACCAACTGAATTTCCAGCAACCGACTCGTTCGAAATTCGAAAATGCGTCCGTTGCCAGGCAAGCCCATTGTCAATGGGTGCGCACCGATCGGTCCATTGCGGTACAACGCGCACAGGGGTACAACGCGTACCCGCACACATTGAATGCAATGGGCCGGCCGGAGGCACCGATCGGTCCATTGCGGTTCAACGCGCACAGGGGTACAACGCGTACCCGCACACATTGAATGCAATGGGCCGGCCGGAGGCACCGATCGGTCCATTGCGGTTCAACGCGCACAGGGGTACAACGCGTACCCGCACACATTGAATGCAATGGGCCGGCCGGTGGCACCGATCGGTCCATTGCGGTTCAACGCGCACAGGGGTACAACGCGTGCCCGCACACATTGAATGCAATGGGCCGGCCGGAGGCACCGATCGGTCCATTGCGGTTCAACGCGCACAGGGGTACAACGCGTACCCGCACACATTGAATGCAATGGGCCGGCCGGAGGCACCGATCGGTCCATTGCGGTTCAACGCGCACAGGGGTACAACGCGTACCCGCACACATTGAATGCAATGGGCCGGCCGGAGGCACCGATCGGTCCATTGCGGTTCAACGCGCACAGGGGTACAACGCGTACCCGCACACATTGAATGCAATGGGCCGGCCGGAGGCACCGATCGGTCCATTGCGGTTCAACGCGCACAGGGGTACAACGCGTACCCGCACACATTGAATGCAATGGGCCGGCCGGAGGCACCGATCGGTCCATTGCGGTTCAACGCGCACAGGGGTACAACGCGTACCCGCACACATTGAATGCAATGGGCCGGCCGGAGGCACCGATCGGTCCATTGCGGTTCAACGCGCACAGGGGTACAACGCGTACCCGCACACATTGAATGCAATGGGCCGGCCGGAGGCACCGATCGGTCCATTGCGGTTCAACGCGCACAGGGGTACAACGCGTACCCGCACACATTGAATGCAATGGGCCGGCCGGAGGCACCGATCGGTCCATTGCGGTTCAACGCATCACTGTACATGTGACTGGCATATGTCAGCATGCCTGTCTCAGATGGACATATGCCAGCCACAGATAGCTCCCAGGGAGTGAGGGGCACACCTACATCACGACAGCCTGTCCAAACTTTATCCTAAGGCATGTAAGGATGCATTTCCTATTGTGTGTATGTTGGTGTACATGTTGTCCTGTGGGTGTCACCTGTGGGCAGCCACCCCCAGGCTGTGCACGTGTTCATGGGGACAGGATCCTGGGTGTTAAGTGTACATGACCACTGTGATGTGCAACTGTTCATATCTGTGCATGTGCCATGGTCACATTTCACAGTGGTGTATGTGTATGTCATGTCACATACCCCGTGAGTCCCATGTGGGACGGTATGTTTGAGCCAGGGTGTCCCAGTGGCACAATAGTGATGGCCCTCCACAGTCTTTGTGCATGTAATGTTTACAATGTCTCTGATTTCATGTGCACAATGGGAGACAGTCTCCACATCCACGTTGTGTGTGCATGGACTCTGATGTTGTGCGTGTGTGTCACAGACGTCCATGTCTGTCCTGCCGTGGCAAGTGGGGCCACTACCTGTGGGGGTCATGGTTGTTTTGCTGTGGTGTATACATGATACTCCATGTGATGCCAGTGTCCATGTGGCATTACAGGGTCCCTGGGAATGTACCTGTCGTTGAGCTGTGGTGCCTGGGGCACATCTGTCCTCACATGTCACTGTGGGGGGTTATTGTGACACAGCAGCAGGAGATGGGAACTGTGACACGGCCTCATGATATCCAATGGGCCAACCTGGGACTAATTGATGCCACCTGTTGGACCGTGTTGACAGATGTTGGCCATGTATGTACCATACATGTCCTTCCGGTACTGCACACTTCATGTAGTTGTGCATCATAATGATGTATGTTGGGATCTTCAGTGTGTTCAATGCCGCATATGTGGGCTGACTGACAATCTTGCTTACTTCTCCTCTGCACTGCAGGGCTCCTGCTGTCCATCGGCAATTCCCAGACCTGGCAACGATGGTGGAACGGGACAGCATCCGACGGTACCGCTTCACCAGGCAGCTGATTGAGGATTTGGCAGTGCAGTTGTCCCCACATTTGCAGCCTGGCCGGCCGTATCCTACAGCGCTGACCCCCAAGGTGAAGGTGATGGCAGCCCTACACTTCTTTGCCACTGGTACCTTCCAACATACTGTGGCGACTGCTGGTGGGATGTCACAGACCATGTTCAGCCGTGTGCTCCGCGATGTTTTGGCGGCAATGTTGCTCTTCCTGAACCGGTACATCTATTTCCCTAGACTGCGACGACTCACTGACGTGAAGAGTGAATTTTATGCCCTGGGGAGGATGCCGCATGTCATTGGCTCCATTGATGGGACACATGTGGCTTTGGTACCACCACAGGCCCAGGAGCAGGCCTACCGTAACCGCAAGCACTACCACTCGGTCAATGCACTGGTGGTGTGTCTTGCAGACATGACTCATCACACACGTGTGTGCCCGTTTCCCTGGTTCAGCACACGGTGCCTTTGTGATGAGGAGTAGTCGCATCCCCAGGATGATGGCACAGATGCAGAACCAGCGTGCCTGGCTTGTCGGTGTGTACTGACTTTGTGCCATTGTGTGTGATCTGATCTGTAGTATTCCGCCCACTTTTCCAAGTCAGCTAATGTGCACTTGTCTGTCCGTAGGTGACTCGGGATACCCCAACATGCCGTGGTTGCTGACACCCCTCAGGAACCCTGTGACACCAGCCCAGATGCGCTACAATGAGGCACATGGTCGGACCAGGAGAGTGATTGAGCGGACCTTTGGTCTCCTGAAGAGCCGCTTCCGCTGCCTGGACAAGACCGGAGGGTCCCTCCCATATGCCCCAGCGAAAGTGTGCAAGATTATCATCGTCTGCTGCATGCTCCACAACCTGGCAGTGCGGAAGGAGTTGCCTCTCATCCAGGATGACAATGACCAACATCCGCCACCTGTGGAGGATCCTGGCCTGGACCACGATGCCAGTGACGATGATGATGATGATGGTGATGGTGATGTCCGCACACAGCTCATCACCAACTTCTTTAGCTGAATGTGAGTATCCTGAGGTGTCATGTCAATGATGTGAGTTGGCATGATGTGTGGGTGGTGCTCTGGTGCTGTTGGAGTGTGTCCATGGGCTACTTGACTGGATGTGTGTTGCGATGTGTGGTGACAGGTGGGCTGTACTCCCCAACAGTGTTGACATGCTAACTTGGTTCTGGGTGGGTATCTTGTAACATGTATTGTGCATGAGTTTTGCTGTTCTGTCCTGTACTCCATTGCTTTTGACTGTGTGTCATTTCTGTCCTTCACAGGGTACTTTCAGATTCGTTTGGTCAACTGTGTCCACCGACGACGTGATTGCACATCCAGGCTGGTAGCTGTTGTGTCCCTACAGGTGATGTGCGCCACACCCATGGACTTCCTTCCGTCTACAGTTGTTGACTGTGTGCCCGCTGCCAGGTGGGGTTACCTTGCATCTGTAGTGGTTACGGCATGTTGCAACTGTGTAATAAACCTGTGCTTCACTTTGTGATGTGCGTTGTCTGTGGTCACACATTTGACTGCCATTTGCTTACTGCACCTGTGGGCTACTTGACTACAACTGGGAATGGGTGTGGTGTCTGTGCATTGCACCGTCTTCCCTGGCAACATCAGTGTAGGCAATGAGTCAGATGGCCTAGGTGTGTATGTGTTGTGTAGCCCTGGTGGTGTGTCTCCCTCATGTGTGTCACGTTGCCTGTACTCACATGCCTGTGTTGTCCTTGCTGTTGCAGTTCGCATACACAGTGTAATTTTGCAGTTCATCATCCCCATAACAGCACCCACGTTGGAATCACGACAGAGGCAAGTATGGTGTATTAGTGTGTTTATTGTGATACATTTGTGTTAATAGTGCATAGGATGGGTTGTGCTGTACATAAATCTTGCAATCCCAAGTTCCTAGGTGAATTGAAAGTCCTGGTAGACAGGATCCCCAGTATCGGGGCCACAGTTGTCTGACACATTGGTCCAACTTGAACTCCCCATGCAATGTGTGGGAGTAGTGTTGCCGTCAACAGGGTGAACACTCTGTGCACAAAGCGAACATCCAGAACAGGTTCAGGCTTCCTGGGAGTTGCGCTTGGCCATCGGCCTCTCACTTTTCCCTCCTCGGACGACCCCTCTTCTTGGGGGGGGGGCCCTCAAGTACAGGCTGCTGCGGTGCAGGGGACTCTCCGCCAGAGTCCTCCTCCCTCCCTGTGGCAGTTGCAGTTTGTTCGGCACCAGATGTTGTTGGCACACAGGGAGGTGTGGACTGGTTGCTGTTCATCTGGCGGAGGCATTGTAAAATGTCCCTGTGCACCGCCGTCATCTCATGCAGTGCATCCCACTTGGACTCCACGCGGGACATGTGTGAGTCCACACAGGACATGTGTGACTCCACGTGGGACATGTGGGAGTCCAAGCGGGCATGATGGGCAGCCTGCTGCTGTTTAATGTCTCTGAGGAGCCCCACTACCTGGCTGAGCTCTCCGGTGCTGGACTGGTACGCATCAGCTATGCGTACCAGTTGTGGGTCATCATGCACACCAGCAACGTCTGCAAGCAGCGACCTCTGTCTCCCACCCCTCCCACCACCCCTGCTGACATGTGCAGCGTGTGCAGTGGCACGCACAGATAACCCTGGTCCACCTTGGGGGTTGGTGGTGGTGGTGGTGGTGGTGTCCATGGCCCCAGGTTGGTCCAGGGTCACTGTGCTGGTGTTGCTCCTTGTTCTGTCCATGTCGGCAGGGATGGTATTCGTGGTGACAGTCGTTGGAGGGGTGGGTGCAGGGGGTGCAGCTGGTGGTCCTGCTGGTGCTGCAGCTGGTGGTCCTGCTGGTGCTGCATGTTGACTTGCACCGGATGTGCCAGGTTGTTCTTCATCGTCCGAGGAGGACAGAGGCTGTACGACGCCAGTGAGCTCGGCATCCTCTTGAGCCTGGGACTGGGACTCCTCAGCGTCTGCTGCTGTGTCCCCATCATCACCTGTTTTTGGGAGACACAAACAATGTATGTTATGTTTCTGCAGGCATCAATGGTTGACACACATGACAGTTGTGACTGTGCCTCTGGGTGCGGGCCTGTACATTGCATTGTCCTAAGTCGTCACAGTCAGGGGTTGATATTGTTGTGGCACATTGTCCTGCATTATTTGGGCATTTCTATGTATTTTCTGGGGTGTGAACATGGTCTGCATTGGTTGTGTTTGGTTGACAGCCGGCCCTCCTTCCCACCCACCCAGCCAGTCAGTTATCCCACCATGGACTGTGCTTGCATTGCAGGGAGTGGAAGTTGTCTCTCAGGATGTCAGTCAGTGGTGTCCTGCTGTTTGTTGGTGCACATTTGCTAGCAGGGCCTTGTGCTCCCCACAGCAGTAGCCAGTGTCAGCCATCTTGTGAGTCCTTCTCCACTCCCTGTGATGTGAGCATGGTTCAGGGTGGTGTTGATGGGACAGTTGTGGGGGTGAGCTATGTCTGTGACTACGACTCCCATCATGCTATTGCCTCCACCCCCTTCCCAGCATGCCCATGCTTCCTTCCTTTTGATTCTGCTTCCCTGTGGGGTGGGCTGGCTGTGCTGACAGGATGGCTGGGAGTGTTGTCCTGGCAGTTGTTTGGCTAAGAGTCCCAAGAGTGTCCCTGTGCTTCACACAACATAACCCAGGGTGGTGGTTCTTTGTGGGATCTTGTGTTAGCATGGGGGCATTGCATTCTGCCAGGTGGGTTCTGTGGAGTTTGTGTTGGGGGGTGTGAGGGGAGGTGCTTGTGACTATGGTCAGTGCTGCAAGTCCTCCTTCCCACCCAGCTAGCCAGATATCCCACCATGGAACGTGCTTGCATTGCAGGGAGTGTAAGTTGTCTCTCAGGATGTCAGTCAGTGGTGTCCTGCTGTTTGTTGGTGCACAGTTGCCAGCAGGGCCTTGTGCTCCCCACAGCAGTAGCCAGTGTCAGCCATCTTGTGAGTCCTTCTCCACTTCCTGTGATGTGAGCATGGTTCAGGGTGGTGTTGATGGGTCAGTTGTGGGGTGACCAATATCAGTGACTACGACTCCCATCATGCTATTGCCTCCACCCCCTTCCCAGCATGCCCATGCTTCCTTCCTTTGATTCTGCTTCCCTGTGGGGTGGGCTGGCTGTGCTGACAGGATGGCTGGGAGTGTTGTCCTGGCAGTTGTTTGGCTAAGAGTCCCAAGAGTGTCCCTGTGCTTCACACAACATAACCCAGGGTGGTGGTTCTTTGTGGGATCTTGTGTTAGGATGGGGGCATTGCATTCTACCAGGTGGGTTCTGTGGAGTTTGTGTTGGGGGGTGTGAGGGGAGGTGCTTGTGACTATGGTCAGTGCTGCAAGTCCTCCTTCCCACCCAGCTAGCCAGATATCCCACCATGGAACGTGCTTGCATTGCAGGGAGTGTAAGTTGTCTCTCAGGATGTCAGTCAGTGGTGTCCTGCTGTTTGTTGGTGCACAGTTGCCAGCAGGGCCTTGTGCTCCCCACAGCAGTAGCCAGTGTCAGCCATCTTGTGAGTCCTTCTCCACTCCCTGTGATGTGCGCATGGTTCATGGTGGTGTTGATGGGACAGTTGTGGGGGGCAATATGTGTGACTGCGACTCCCATGATGCTATTGGCTACACTGACTTGGCCAGCATACACAGAATTCCTTCCTTTGAGTGGTCTTCACTGTGTGTTGGTGTTGTTGTGGTGGCTACATGTGTGGATGTGTTTGTTAGTTCTATTTGTGCCACTGCCTAGCTGTAGTTGTAGTTGTGTTTGTACATGTGTTGGCACAGTTGGATGTGACTTTTTGATGGCATGTGTTGTGTTTATCTGACTGACATACACATTTTGGGATGATTCTGTTCTGGTTGCTGTGTAATTGCTATGAGTGCATGGTTTGACTCTCCCCTTGACAGTGATGTGTGTGTTTTGTGGCAGTATATTGTGTACATTTGTTGTGTACTCACCAGGCTCTGGGATGTCCTCTAGTCTATATACGCTCACTTGCGGAAGGATGGCCCGCACCTTCTCCTCCCAGGGCCTGAGGTATATTGGCTTGGCAGGAGGGCCACTGCCGGTGTGTTGGCTGTTGATGTAGTCTTGCGTCAGCATTTTCCGTACCCTCCTGCGCACGTCATACCACCTGTTCTGGATGTCGGTCTTTGTGCGCCGACATGGTGATTGGGCGTTCACCCTGTTGATGATCCTCTCCCACATCTTGGTTTTCTGCGACATGGGGGTCTGTTGGACCAGTGTGCCAAACAGCTGTGGCTCCACCCTGAGGATCTCGTCTACCATGACTTCCAATTCACTATCTAGGAACTTGGGATTCTTCTTGGGGGGCATGGTGATGGGTGGTGATGGTGGGTGATGTGTGTGTTGGTGTGCAGGTGATGTGTGTGTTGGTGTGCAGGTGAGGGTGTGTGAGTGTGTGTTTTGCTGGGTGTATGTGAGGTAGGTATTTGTTGGTGTGCTGATGGTGTGTGGCTTGTGTGAGGGATGAGCTGTGGGTGTTTGGTTGCTTTCTCTTGGGTGCTGGCAGTGGAATGGCATTTGCAAAGGCTCATGGTAGTGATTTGTGTCCTTTATATAGGTGGAGTTGTGGGTGTGTCTTTGTTCTCTGTCCCCACCCCCCTCAGTATTTATTGGCTTGGTAATTGCTTGTTTGGCCTTTTTTTGGGTGAGTTTTCCTTTGTGCTGTTTGTGTATGTTGGAAACGTTCTTGTGACCGAGTCGGACCCTGCATTGGTCTCGTACGGTGTTCTCCGTTTCGTTCACGCTGTGTTTGTGCAGTTTTCTATGCTGCGTACGCGTCGGTCGCGGTGTATTGTGTTGCTTCGGCTCGGTATTGTATGCGTGTCGGTCGTACGGCTTGTCCTCCGTCCGGCTCGGTCGTGGTTTTCGCGCCTTGCATCGTACTTTGCGTTTTGGAGTTCGCGTGTACGTTTCGGTCGGATTTGTTCTGGGTGCGTGTCGGTCGGTTGTATTCGCGTGTTTTTCCGGCCGGATTGCTGTTTTCCGTGCGGCTCGGTCGGTCGACTTGGTTTCGGTACGTGTCGGTCGGATTTTTCGCGCCTTGCATCGTACTTGGCGTGTCGTGCGCCACGGGTACGTGTCGGTCGGTATTTTTTCCGGATCCGAGTCGGTCGGTGCTTTTTACGGCCCGAATCGGAATCGACCCCTTAGTGTATAAACAATAATCTGTGAACATTGAGTTTCAGAAAACATATTTATCATTTGCACATCCCCAAGTAAAGTGTTTTGATTTGTTTTCATCCTATTAAATTCATCACAATGAAGTCCAAAAAATGTGCTTGAATAACTACTGAAATGTATTTTTTGGAATGTTTATACAGTTGACTTATTATCTATTTAGGAAAAACACGACACCCTACAGCCTTCAATTTCACACTCTTTGTACAGCAGGTCAGACAGCTCACTTTACAAAATCCTGAAACTCTGAATCTAGAGAAAGAAAAGTAATTGTAAGAAGATGTAAACTGACTTCTGATCTCTAGCTCTGAACACAGAGCAAATGTGACAAGATAAAAACAAGATTTAAAGGCATCTTTATTGCTCCTTCACTTTCTGAGTGAACAGAACACCTCTTCTTTGTCAACTCACCAGAACTGGTGAGTAGGTCCTAAACATAGGTCACCCTGATAAAATCTGACTGGCCATAGTGAGTGGGCAAGTAGATTTCTCAAGGCCTCATAATCTTAAATAAGGTAGCATCATTTAGCAGGTTCTGGTAATATGTATTAATGGCACATGATGAATCATATGATTGCAAAGTGTAAAGAAATTGGTGAATATGGATCAAGGATACACTCACAGTATTTTAGTTTTTTTAACCAATACACTTCTGTTTAGAGTTATTGCTAGTATAAAAATACTTTATTATAAAATATAAACAGTTTAGGTATAGGTTGTTTGCTATACATGGTTGGCTAACCATGTACGTTTTGCAAAAATCTGCAGTACTTTACTGATTTGAGGTGAGTGGCATATTAAAACTGAATTAATTGAGTAGTTTATTTGGGTAGGTAGTGTGAAACATGTGCACAGACAGGAAGAGGGTAAACATAGTTGACAAAGTGCATTTAAAGTAGTTTAGAACTGGTACTAACCTTTGTTGTGCATTGTGTTGTTGGTCCTACACCACTGCCAGACACAGTCATGTTGTTTGTAGCAGGAGCAACATGTTGATTCAATGGGTTGTATGGGTGTTGTGGGCAGGATTTGGCTATTTATGTTTCTCTCTTCTAAAATAGGTTTGAAGTATAAATCAACATATTTCAAATGTCAAAAAATGTAGTCTAAATACGGTGGATGGTGCACTGACTTACCTTCAGTCTGGTCGCCGTGTTCAGGGTATTCCATGGTCGATGGAGTATTGCGACAGAGGCTGCAGGTGGATGATGGGCTTTCATCCATCAAACTGCTAAACAGTAAATGGCGTGGACAAACGGCTGAATGTCCATGTTTTGACTGCCTGTCCACCTCTGCCAATCTCTAAATCAGGCCTGTAGCCTTTACATTTTGTTCCTCCTGGTGCTGAAGAAATTGGAGATGCTTCTTTTGAATTTTGTACAATCTTTCGAATTTCTCTTTCGATCATATGTGAATGGTTTTGTTCTTTATTATTTTCTACATTGTCATTTACAGTGTTAGCATGACAATAACATGCATTTGAAGAATATTATGTACATTTTTAAAGGGTTTGCTTGTTGGTTGAGCTTTCTTTTTTATATGGAAAAGCCATGTATAATAGAAAAGTTCTGCCTTTTTAGGAAGTACAGGTGTTGCTACATTGAACAGTTTAAAATCTGTGAAATATATAAATCTAAAAATATGATTTTTACTGTATATGTTAAAATATTGAGACAGAAAACATTAATTGTACAGATACATTTTAATTCTTACATTTTCTGTGTCTTTTTCTGGTTTGATTTCTCTGCTTTTGTTTAGCAGTTTGGAAGGTTTTTACAACATTTTGAAGTACAAGATATAAATAAAAAATAAAAATGAATTAATCTAATATCAATCTATTATTTCATTCATTTTAATGCCTATAATTTCAACAACAGCAAAATTAATTACATTCATTGGTTAATATTTGAGTTTTAAACTTTTTGTCTTGCTTTAATTTTCAGGGTGGTCACTAATTCTAATGATATGGTTAGAGTTTTTTATGATGTTTTGCTGAAATGCAATTATTTTATTGTGTTTGTAGTTGTATAATTCTGTGCCTTATATTTTTGCAACTAAAGTCTATATATAGGTATAATTGATTATATTAACAACATGTGGTTACTTTACATTAAATTTAAACTTTGTTCAATAATTTTGATTTCTATATTATTGTTGTCAATTTTAGTGTTTGTACAATATTTTTTAAAGCAATTTTTATTGTCAATATTGCTATTGTTTAGATATGGTTTTAAGAAAGTTAATATTTTTGCAATCAGTGTTTTTATGCAATAATTGCACCAGAAGAATGTTGTGGTCTATTTTGTAGCTTACAACTGATTGTTTGTTTGGGTTAATGGGAGAGAAAAATTAAGAGTATGAAAAAGAAGATGATTTGGAAGAAGACAGTAGGGTGTATATCATAATAGAAAATGTCATAGGAAAACAAGAGTGGGGGTACGATGCAAGAAGTTTATTGTAAGATAAAAAGATCTGGGGTGAGAAAAAGAAGTGTAGTGAGGGATTGAAGCCATTTTGGTGGGAAAGAAATGATTTGTCAGAAAGAGAGAGACTAATTTATAGAGATTCATGATTAGTTCCACCCCAAGTGCTATCAAAGGTAGATTAATCAATTTAACCCTTGATTTGTGATGGCTGGTACTGCTAATTTGTAACTCAGCACAATGGGGTACTGCTGTCCAGGCTCTAGATTTTGTGCTGTGACCTCTAAAACATGGTAACATTGGCTAATCCCCAACTGGCATATTTAACATTACAGTAAACCTATAGGATATGGTGAAGGAAAATAGACAAACGGCATGGAAAGTTAAATTTCATCTGTAAAATGCAGCACACACTGTGCCATCTACTAGGCTGATATGGAAAAACACAGCTTTAGGCCTACAAGTGTGGCCTGACTTCTGCAGCTTTCAAACCAGCATGCAAACATGTCAATATAACTCTTTTTGACAAGAAGGAGCCCTACTTTTAAATATTAAATATGTTAACCATAAGTGGCCCTTGAAGCCACAAGGGAGGGTGCCTAGTGTTTAAAAGTAGAACATGTAAGCATTTCATGTTGGTATGTTATTAAAGTGTTCATCAACATTTTAGAGAGTTATCCCTTTTATGAAGGCACAGGGGATAGGGTTCAGCCAAAACAATACAAACGTTTTTCTCTGGACTTGTTATTAAAATCCAAGATTTTGTTATCTGGATGCTTAATTATCAACCTAAGAATAACAGATATAACTTTGATATAAAAAAACAACTAATTATTCTCTAACCACAATATTTAGAACCCCTAAATATTTGATAAAATACACATAAAATACTAGCAACGTTTGTTAATATAGTTTATCATCCATTGGACCAGATACATCATAAAAAACATTTGGTCAAGAATAACATAAAAAACAACTGTATGCAATCAAAGTACTGAAAACGTTATTGTGTCGATGCAGCATTTCGGTGGCTCCTTGACCTTCATCCCACCTTCTTCAGGACCAATAACTGAATTAAAGCTAGGAGAAAACATAAAATATATATATCCATAAAGAAGGTTGTTAAAATGATTATCTAAACACATACTGTTGGGCATACAATGTTGTTCTTGCTATAATTCTTTTATACATACCACATATAAAAAAAACATAATTATCAACATGGTGCATATTTATACATATCAAGCACCAATAGACATGTTTTTTATATTTTATTATTCGCCATGTCGAATTTCATACACATTTAATTATTAGGGTATATTATCACCAGCATCAAATAAAAGGATCCTAAGGGACAGCCTTAATTTCCTTACTTTATATTCAAAATTGTTACAACAGTGTTCTTACCCATTGATATTCACCAGGATTTTATATCATGTATATTGAAGGTGCCTTACTTTTATTGTCCTTCACCCATAATAGCACAAACAGTCTGTTTCTTTCCCAATGAGATAAGGAATTGTAGGAATAAACAGCTTTTTAATTTTTTTTATAATGACAATAATAAGTTAATATTAATCCATCTATGTCACTCGAGGTCTTACCTAATATTTAAGACTTTGGGCCTTATTACGATGGCGGTTGGTCAGACCGCCGACCGCCACCGTATCAGACAGGAGACCGACCGACAATGAGTTGGCGGTCCCACCTGCCCAGTTTGGATGAGACTGCCAGCACGGCGGTCGGAAAACGCTTTCTACTGCGGCCCAGGAAAAGTGCTGCAGCACAAGTCGCTGTGGTAACACTTTGTGCATATCCATTCACCGTGTGCCAGGCACCACTTGGTGCCTGGCACATGGTGCATGGATGTGTGGGGGGGCACTGCATGTGCCCCCATCCCACTAAGCAGTGGCCCATGGGGACATGGGCCCTGCTTCGGGCCCCCAAAGTCTGTTTCCGTCTGGCGGACCTCCATGAAAAGGCACTTGGAAAGGAACATCCTAATCCCTACGGCTGTGCCTGCGCAGGCACCACCTCCACTGTAGGGTTAGGATTCCGACCGCCACCCCAACGGGATCTTGGATCCTGTCAGAGGCGGCGGTCTTTCTCCCCGACCTCTGCACTCTGACCGCCAGTATTGTAATCCTGCGGTCGGACCGATGACCTGGATGTTGGGCGGACCGCCACTGACGGCCTGTTGGTGGCTGTCCGTCCAACATCGTAATGAGGCCCTTTGTTATTTGAAAGCCTGCAGCGTCAATTTCACGTGGGTAGACCAACTATGGCAAGTCTACTGTTCCTTTCCTGACTCGAGCAAGATCGCCACTACATTATTGGAGATCTCAGCAGTCAATAAATTGCTCCCTGAAGCGGCATTTTCAATTATCTGCCCAACCTAAAGATCCATTTTGGAACTAAAACTTATATAGCATGAAGTCAGTTTTTAATGTGCTCTCTACAATAGAGGCACCATAAATCCTCCTATGTCTAGCTTATGACTAAAAATCTCACCTGTCTGTTCGATGAGGTTCGCACAGTTTGGTGTATCTTCTAGTTTACAAACCGATACAGGCCTTGCAGGCTGCCAATACAGTGCCCTGTGTTTCTAAAAACACATATAAGTATATTTAGATTGGTACTATGTTAGGAGCTACTTATTTGGATATAACTTTGCTAATTAGAGTTAATCTTATTAAAATCAGGGTCCAGCAAGAACACAAACCATCGTTCCTTTTTTTGAAAAACCGGGACCTATTGCTATCCTTAATTTATATAGGAAGATGGTTTCCCATTGCTCCATTATCTATCCAATCCATGCCCTTGACTTTTTAGCCTGCCTGTTCTTGTACCTATGGTTACCCATTGGTCCCTTATCTATCCAATCCATACCCTTATCTTTTTAGCCTACCTGTTCTTGTCCTTATATCACCATGTTAAAAGCAGGCAGCTCCTTATACCCTACTTATTTAGAGTAGATATTATGCATTATTCTAGTTTTATAGATCTCATTGCAGCAATTTAACATCCAATTCTCTGGCACAATACGCCGTACTACACCCCTTGAGAATTACTGTAACACAATGTCATTGTTTTTATTCAGATCAGACAGAACTCTTATTATTATATAGAGTATCCCCAGAGGAAGACTGTCTTAATATCCTGTCCCACTCTTCCCGGTTATTTAGGCCTTCCCAATGGGTAACAAATTTAGACATGAAAGCTGTTCCCTCTGTTTTAGCTTTAGGCTAAGTTCCCCCCGCCCCCTCATGACAGTTCTACCCAAGACACACCATTTCATGTCACATTCATTATGTTTCATCTCCTTAAAATACACCACGAGTGGTGCATGCTTTTTACATTTCCTAATAGCATATCTATGTTCGTTAAGTCTTACTCTGATGTCTCCCCCTTTTTCCCCAATATAACCTTTACCACAGGGATCTATTATAAGGTATATCACAATGCTGCTTTCACAGTTCACCATCTAATTAGCATAATGTGCAACACCATCAAATGTGATGTTTTTGCCTTTTATTATACTATTAAAGTTGCCCCACTGCCCACTGGGGAAATTCCCCCGGAGCAAGCAATTATCCTGTATATTCCTCTGTCTATTCCTTATAGGTGTGGACATGCCAATTGCGTATAGTTTTATTTTGTCTATACACAATAATGGGTCTCTCTAGTTTCTCTCTAACTGGACATTCCAAAATGGACCAGTTCCTATCCATTAAGTTTTTAATCCTATTACTTGTGAGATTGAAGTTGGTAACAAAGGTAATACGCTTATTAGTAGCATTCTATTTTTAGGTTCCAGCATTAACTCCCTATTTTGATATTTGGCCCACCTATACGAATGTCTAATCAGTTTCTTTGTATAGTCATGTGCCCTCAATTTCCCTTTAAGGACCTCTGTATTTTTTCAAAATCCTGTATGTTGGTACAATTCCTCCTCAAACCGAGGAATTGTCCAAAGGGGATGTTGCCACGTTAACTCCTAGGATGATTACCTTCATAGTATAACATCGTATTATGGCCACTGGGTTTAGTGTATAGTTCCATTTCAAGGGACTCATTTACAATTTTAATTCTAAAATCTAAGTAGTCTACACTGTCATTACTCACTGTTGCAGTAAATTTTAGATTGGGATCCCCACAATTGATCCATTCTAAAAAATGAAAACTATGTCATTGATATACCGTGACCAATTGGTCATGTTCCCAAAACATGGAGCCATTTCATTATAAATATGTTAGTCTTCAAAGACTCCTAGAAAGATATAGGCTAGACGGTGCACAGGTTGTGCCCATGCTGGTCCCCTTTGTTTGTTTGTACAGGATATTTTTAAGAGGAACACATTCTTCTTTTTTTTTTAAACTATTTTTATTAAACATGCTCATCGCACAACATATGGTCTGACAGTACAGTGCAGGCACAGGAGTACAATACAACATAACTTCTACATCTAGGCACTTCACCTCACACTCGAGGTGTACAAAAGCATACAAAATCAGAACATTGCTCAAGACAGTGCGTGACATTTTCGCCTCTCCCCATTCACCCAGCAGAGGGGGCCCACATCCATCCCTTGGGTAATCATGAGTCCTGATATACCCCGCTGTATGCTTGCCAGGGGCCCCACACTCTCTCCCATTTCTTAGGGAATCCCCTGCTTCGGTATACCACCTCCTCTGCCCTCTGGCACCAGTCTAAGTTCATTTCCCACTCTGTGACTGTCGTGGAAGCTGCGCCCTCTATCGCCTTGCAATGTTGCACTTGGCCACCCTCGCCGCCAGCACCAGCCACAACCGAGTATACCTGGGCCAGTCTTCCTCTCCCTGCATCAACAGAAGCAGCCATTTGGCATCAATTGGGACCCTTACTGAGGGGGCCATGGACATCACATTGGTCACACCCTGCCTGAATCGTTGAATCACTGGGCACTCCCTTAGAATGTGGAAAAAAGAGCCCACCTGTCTGTATCCCCTCACACACAGAAGCGTGTCTGCTGCCACCATTTTGTGTTGTAGGGTATGTGGGTAATATGGCCTATGCAGGACCATGAGCTGTATTAACCTAAAACGCGCCCCGATTGCTATGTCTCGGGGACTTTGCAGTGCTTCAACCTATTCCTCGTCCTTTATGTCACCTATATCGTCAGTCCATGCCCCGCTCAAAGACCCCAGAGGGTCTGGGGAGTTGTTCATTAACTTTTTGAAAATTGCTGACACACTCCTATGCGGAATGGGATCGACAAGCAGGTGATCTTCCAGAAGGGAGGAGTCGGGCAAGCTCGTCCCCTCCCGAATGTGTGCACGGAGGGCATGCCTGAGCTGGTGGTACTGTAGTGTTTGGGAGCCCGCTAGGTCATATTCTCGTCCAAGCGTGTCAAAGGCAATAAAAGCCCCGTTTCTTCACACGCCGCCCAGGTGTTCAATTCCTATCCTTACCCACCGCGAGAACCCCTGCAGGTTGGAAACCTCTCTCAATAGATCACTATGCCAAAGGGGAGTCATGGTCATCAGGATGTCTCACCATCCCAGGTGGATCTCAGCCCCTGTCCACCACTCAACAACAGTGGATGTATGAATTGGGAGGCCCTCCCTCCTCCGGCGGGTGTATAGAATAGTTTCATAATTGTTGGCAGGCATCGCATCCCTGTCAACCCTGTAGGCTGGTTCATCCCAGTCCGAGTACACCTAGTCAATGATTACTATTAGCTGTGAGGCCCAATAGTACTTTTTGATGTCCGGGATCGCTAGGCCCCCATCATAGACTCCCCTCTGAAGTTTCTTTAGTGCAATGCGCGATGCACCTCCCTGCCACAGTAGTGTTCGGAGTTCCTGATCTATCCGTTTATAAAAGCCTGGAGGAATGGGGTATGATGTGTTTTGCAGGACATATAGAAAATGCGGCAGCGACATCATCAGCAGTGAGTAGCGCGAGCCGCGAGGCTCTTAGCTTTTAAACATTTTAAACGTTTTAAACACTGCTACTTTTAACTCTTTGGAAAATTGTGATTTTTTTTACTCTGTACCGTGACTTGAACTGTTTTTACCTGTGATCTCACTAACTTGCTCCTGGTCCGCTGTCCCCGGTCCGTCACAGCTTTTGGTGCCGGTTGAACGGAGGGACGCGACTCCTCCCCCAATCAATCACCTCATTTCCTGCCTCCGGGTACTTAGGTCAGATGGGGGCCCGGCCGCGCAGCAGTGAGTAGCGCGCGCCGCGAGGCTCTTAGCTTTTAAACGTTTTAAACGTTTTAAACACTGTTACTTTTAACTCTTTGGAAAATTGTGATTTTTTTACTCTGTACCGTGACTTGAACTGTTTTTACCTGTGATCTCACTAACTTGCTCCTGGTCCGCTGTCCCCGGTCTGTCACGGCTTTTGGTGCCGGTTGAACGGAGGGACGCGACTCCTCCCCCAATCAATCACCTCATTTCCTGCCTCCGGGTACTTAGGTCAGATGGAGGCCCGGCCGCGCAGCAGTGAGTAGCGCGCGCTGCGAGGCTCTTAGCTTTTAAACGTTTTAAACGTTTTAAACACTGTTACTTTTAACTCTTTGGAAAATTGTGATTTTTTTACTCTGTACCGTGACTTGAACTGTTTTTACCTGTGATCTCACTAACTTGCTCCTGGTCCGCTGTCCCCGGTCCGTCACGGCTTTTGGTGCCGGTTGAACGGAGGGACGCGACTCCTCCCCCAATCAATCACCTCATTTCCTGCCTCTGGGTACTTAGGTCAGATGGGGGCCCGGCCGCGCAGCGGACACGCGCAGCGGGCGCGCCGCTGGCGTGCCGAAGGCGCACCAAAGGCAAGCCCGTCTGAGCCTGTCCGCGACCGCAACGCGGCCAGCGCCAGCCATGCTGCCGGTTGGGGGAGTGAGGAGGACATATGCCGGTCTCGAGATGAGCTGTTGCTTTTTAAAGGTACGGCTTGTCCCGAGACACACCAGATTGACCTCGCAATGACTACACTGCCATACAGTTGCCGCTCATGTGGTCAGGTGCTGAATTGTGCTGCAGGTGTGCAGGTAAAGAGCAGCACTGAGAGAGCTACTCCACAGGGCACAGCGTTTAAGCACACTGATACAATTAGGGCGTGTTTAGTCAATTGCAGATCTCTACCCAAACATGCTGATGATGTTTGGTTAGTCTTAGCTGAGACTACTTGGGACGCCATGTTTTTAACAGAAACATGGCTAAATGCAGACTGTGTGGCAGCGATTGCTCTTGCCATCCCGCCGGGTTTTAACATGTGCTACGCTAATAGAGAGGGCAACAAAAGAGGGGGTGAGGTGGCCATTATTTTTAAAGACTCATGCGAGCTAGTTTCCTCTGCCCCACGCTACATGCAGGGCATAGAAGGCCTTAATTTCTGCCTCCAAATCAACCCCTCATCCTCCTTTTTGGGCATACTCATTTATAGACCACCTGATTGTGCAGTAAATGTATGTCAGGATCTCTGCAATTACATTGCTCAAAAATCGCTAGTTCATGCCAATTTTACGGCCCTTGGCGATTTTAACCTGCACGTGAATGATCTCAACTGTGCACAAGCAGCCCAGCTGGTCTCTTCCTTGGCAGGGCCCAATCTCATGCAACTGGTATCCTCCTCTACGCATAAAGCAGGCCACACCCTGGATCTAGTTTTTTCTAACATTTCTTCTATAGGTATAGAGACACCTTGTCCTTTGGTGTGGTCGGATCAGTACTTGGTTCCTTTTTCGGTTACTCTGTCCAAACCCGGCCAGGCCAAGGGCAAGCGCTCCATTATAAAAAGAAATTGGAAAAATCTGACCGCAGCATCTCTTAGCCCAATTCTACAGGATAATTACTCGTCTCTATCTTTAGACCCCAATGTAGATGCCATTGCTATGAATCAATGGATCTCCACTGCTGTGGAGTCCGTTGCTCCGGCCAGAATGGTGAAGACCCGTAGACTGTCCCCATCTGCACCATGGTTCTCTGACTCACTTAGAGAAGCAAAAGCAGGTGCAAACGACTTGAACGCCAGTGGAGAGTAAGCTACTGCGACCTAGCTAAAGTAACCTATAAAAATGCATTGAAAGATTTACATAATTCGCTAAAAGTAGCTAGGAGGAATTATATTGTTTCAAGTATCCACAAGGCAGATCACTCTAGTAAGGAGGTTTTTAAGGTGGTACAGTCCTTTTTTAAGCCTAAAGCAATAGAGACTGAAGTGCAACCGTCCCTAGCTCTGTGTGAAAAAATTGCAAGCTTCTTTGATGATAAAATCTCAAAGGTCTACGACTCCTTCTCGGCACCAGAGGCAACGGTGAAATCAGATATGCCATTGGGAGTTGCGGAGGTTCCTCTGTTTACAAACTTCATACCAATTTCGCATCAAGATGCATTAGCAGAAATTCAAAAATGTAGATCTGGCGCCCCAGATGATCCATGTCCTCCTAAACTTTGGAAAATGTTGTCTCCTTCCCTTACTGGTGCGCTATCTCATATCTGGAACTCTTCACTTGAAACTGGCGTTTTTCCAGATAAGTGGAAACACGCTACCCTTCGCCCCCTGAGAAAAAAACCAAATGGTGACCCAGGAGATCTCAACAATCTCAGGCCAATCTCTCTGCTGCCCGCTCCGGGAAAAATGTTAGAGAAACTGGTCCGGCACCAACTGACTAACTTTATCGAGAGCAAGGCCTCTCTGCATGACACACAATCTGGTTTCCGGGCGGGCTTTAGCACGGAGACCGCTCTCCTTGCGGTGGCTGAGTCAGTGAGATGGTCGTTAGATTCAGGGGCATCAGCGTTGCTGGTGCTCCTGGATCTGGCTGCAGCATTCGACACCGTCGATCATGCCTTGCTGGTTCAGAGACTACAAGACACGGGCTTTGGGGGGAAGGCGCTGGCCTGGTTGAAATCATATCTGAGCGGTCGTACTCAGAGAGTCGCCTTACAACCATTTAAATCCAAACCTAAACATCTGTGGTGTGGCGTCCCTCAAGGCTCAGCGCTGAGCCCCCTACTTTTTAATCTGTACCTAGCTCCGCTTTTTTCTTTGATTGCCAACTGGGGAGGGAAGGCGATCTCCTACGCTGACGATACCCAGTTGGTTTTCCCTTTTCAAGAGCGGACGGTAGAGGCTTTTAAGAATTTTAAAGGGTGTTTGAGAGACAGAGCACTATGGATGAATAAATACAAACTAAAACTCAATGCGGGAAAAACAGAGGTGCTGTTTTTTGGAAAGGGCCTAGTGCCTGATCCAGATCTGTGGTGGCCATCAGAAATGGGCCCACCGCCTTCTCCCGCCACTAATATCAGAAATCTTGGTGTGAGATGGGAGGCGGATCTCTCCTTTTCGGCTCAAATTCAACAGGTCTCCGCTACTTGCTTCAGCAAATTGAGAAACCTCCGGAAATGTTTACATTTCCTGCCAGAAGATTGCCACAAATCCGTAGTCCAAGCAACAGTGACATCTAGGGGGACTACGCAAATGGGTTATACCTTGGCCTCCCTAAATATTCGATTAGACGTCTCCAGATGGTACAGAATGCGGCTGCGAGACTAATCAGACGTATTCCTTTCCGGCATCATGTCTCTCCGCATCTACAGGAGCTTCATTGGCTCCCAGTAGCCAAAAGAATCGAATTTAAGGCCATGACTCTGGCCTATCGGGCCCTCAAGGGTAAATGTCCCAGTTATCTTAAACAAAGACTCTGCTGTTATAAGAAAAATCGTTCCCTACGGTCAAATTCTCAGAATTTGCTTTGTACTCCCCGCTTTGCGAAAGCCCATTTGGTGGTAGGGCGTTCGCAGTGAGAACGGCCAAAATGTGGAATGCCCTGCCTGGGAACCTCCACCAAGCTAACACAGAGACCTGTTTCAGAAAAGCGCTGAAGACATGGCTCTTTAGACTTAACTAGGCTCGGGTTCAGTGCTGAAACCTCCCTGCGCGTGCTGCCTGCTGCTAGAGCGCTGGGACACCTCTGTTTTGAGGTAGCTGTTTGCGCTATACAAGCTCCAGTATTATTATTATTTTATTTATCTTATTCAGGGCTGCTCTCCCCAGCAAAGATAGTGGGAGGGTATGCCAGTCTCGAGTCGATCTAGCTGTGGGACAAGGTTACATCTCAGAAACATTGGCTGATCCCAAGTCACAAAGATTCCGAGGTATTTAAAATCTGTTGTTTCAATTGGAGCCTCACAGCTTGCCGGGAGTCTCAAGGGAGGACCCGCCAGGGGAAAAACCACAGACTTGGCGCAGTTAATCCTGTAGCCAGAGTAGCTACCAAAGAGTTCAAAAATATGCAGAATTAGGTCTATTGAATAATACGCCCTGAAAACATATAACAATATATCATCGGTGTAGAGGTAGATCCGTTCCTCCCAACCTCCCCGAGATGGGATCCCCCATTTGAGCGGGTCTACCCTGATCCAGGACGCCAACGATTCTAGTGCCAGGGCAAATATCAAGGGTGACAGGGGGCATCCCTGTCGGGTGCCCCTTTGCAGCGGGAAGGGTCTCGATAACACACCATTCACTTTCACTTTAGCCATAGGAGCCAGGTAGAGCAGCTTAATCCACTCACAGAACTTTGGGCCGAAACCCAGTCTGGTTAAAGCGGCAAACAGATATGGCCATTCTATACTATCAAATGCCATTGCGGCATCTAGTGCCGTCAGTGCTGACTGAGGCGCATGGGAACACATTATTCTTAAGAATGATGCGCATGAAGTCTTTATAAACGTAGTTTGCAGTGTTGCATCACTATCCCCTTGCAAGATCGTTTCTAATGCTTGTATCTCTAAGTCTTGTGGGATATTAGTATATAAAGAATCTGTCCAGAGGTACCATCCAATTAGAGTCCATATCAAAATGTACTCCTTCCATTTTATGTATCATAGCTGTAGCGTCCTTAATATAGGACATCTGTCTAGCTACCAAAGGCCTTAAAAAGATGTTGACATATTTGCTTAATGCCTCTGTTAAGGGATTTTATACTTGAAACAATAGGTCTCATGGGTGGATCAGATGCATTTTTATGTATTTTGGGGAGACCATATAGGGCAGGAATTACAGGATATTCGTTCAACAGAAACAAAATTCCTCCTCACTAATAACATCATCCTCCTTGACTAACCTTAACAGACAGCCTATTTCTTCTTCTTTCAGTTCATCTCTGGTATTCATCAGCAACTACATATAATGCTTCTTCACTGATAATAGTTTGTCTATACTTTCTTCATATATATTAATATCCATTACTACGATACTACCACCTTTATCGGCTGGCTTGATAGTGATGTTCTCACACTATGGCCCAACGACATCCACTGAAGCGGTCTGACCGTCGGATTATGATCCGGTGGTCGGAGTCATCGGGCGGATGGACCGACCGCTGTATTTCTGACAGGCTCGAGGAGCCCATCGGGGCAGCAGTGGGGCCGTAATCCCTACAATAGGGGCGGTGCCTGCTCAGGCACCGCTGTAGGGATTATGATGCCTGTTTCCTTCTGCCTTGTCATAGTGGTCCAACCACCATGAAAAGGCAAACAGAAAGGGACTTTGGGGTCTCAAGCTGGGCCCCCGTCTGCCCTGAGCATCAGCTATGGGGCCTGGGGGGCACACATGGTGCCCCCCCAAATACCCATGCACCATGTGCTAGGCACCGTGTGGTGCCTAGCACACGATGCAGGGATGTTTGTAAATATGACTTTTCCAATTGTGGTTTGTGCTGCAGCCCTTTTCCAGGCCGCAGCACAAGTTACAATTGAAAAATGCATGTTTCCGACTACCTTCACGGCGGTTGGATTGTCATAAGGTGGGTGGAGCTGCTGATTACATGTCGGGCAGACTCCATCCTGATACAATGTTGGTCGGACGCTTGCCCGACCGGTATCGTAATGAGGGCCTTAATGTCTTTAATGCTGTCCTATGTTTTGAACCTAAATTGTTATGCCCTAAAACTTCTTTCTTCATAAGGTCATCAAGGCCTCTCTCTACTGGTCTTTCAAAGGCCTCAACCTCCTTTCCCACAATCTGACTGTTAGAAATGGGATTTCTGGTTGGCTAGGGCAAATGCCTAAGCCAGGCAGAAACCACCACTCTATTCAGGGCAAGGGAGTTACACACCGAAGATAACCCCTGCTCATCCCCTTGGTAGCTTGGCAGAGCAGTCAGGCTTATCCCAGAGGCAATGTGTAAAGCCTTTGTGCAACACACACTCACAGCAGTGTCACACTAGGCACGCCACAAAAGAAGCTCCACACAAGTTTATATCAAAAATAGCCTTTGTATTACTCATAAAACACATTAGAACGTAATCACATATGTACACTGTGCCAACTGGCACTAGATATGACTTTACAGGGGATTATATACATCACAGGGCCCATTGGGCCACTGTCATAACCATTAGAACTCACTAGTAGTGAAATAAAAACAACCAGTAATTACTGGCAATAGCGCACTTAGCATATACACCTTAGGCATACATCATGGCATTACTCTGAGAAGCATATTATGCAGAACATCATCAGCCGTAGCGCAGTGCATAATCCATAAACATAGCAGGCCCCTCTTAGGGATAACTGCACCCTAGGTGATCCTTACACCATATCGCCTCATCACATCAGGCCCCACCTAAACATAGGGGCGACCATCAGGCCGGCTGGCCTTAACCTTGGGGGCCCGTCTTGGGCTTACCCGCAATGCCCTTTGTTCCAAAGTCAGGGCTCTCCTAGCATGAGGCCTTCAAACTGGCCACCTGGCTGCCGATGCAGCAGAGACACGTGCACAATTCACAGGGGGTGGGGGTGCAGCTCACCCATGTCCCCAAACAGGAGTGCCCCACGTTGCAGCTGCCCGCTATCCGGCGGTGCAGCTGTGACCGTAAAACAAGCACCAACAGTGTGCCTTGCAAACCCCACTCACAGGGGCTTCTCCTCTTTACAGGGACGTGGCAGCAGGGAGCCCGCAAGGCTCGGGTCCTTTCTCTGCATCCGGTGAGCCTGTGAGGCTCCGTCTCCTTCTGGGCATCAAGCAGGGGCTCTCACCGGCAACACAGGAGCCCCACCCACACTCAGGCACAGGCTTGCCTAACTTCTGGCTCTGGCGCTGCTTCCTCTGGCTGGCCATGCCCCAGGTCAGGCTCTCCTCGCCTGACTTCCGGTTTCGGCGCTCGGTACGAGCGGAGATGGAGTTCTCTTCTTTATGCTTGGGAACATGTATCACAGAGTGCCCGTCATGCACTTCTCACGGGCAAAGTTGGAGCCCTCTTCCTCAGGCTCTGGAGGCCTGCGGGGCTCCTCGTTACCACGGGAGCCCCGCTCCCCAACCAGGCAACAGCCGCCTGGCTTCCTATTCTGTGGCTCCTCTGCCACGTCACGACGGCGCCCACCAGACTCAAAGTCGGAGCCCCCTTCTCGGGCTCAAAGGGGCTATGAAAATGAAGAGCTCACGAGGCGCTAAGTCCCAAGTTCCTTAGGGTAGAGCTGGCCACAGGCAGGCCAGCACATAGGGACCCCCAGGAGCCAGCAGCTGGGTCCCACGGCGGTTCCTCCTGACGCCCAGCAGTCCTTCAGCTTCCAGCAGGTAACCCAAGTGAGCACCAACAGCCCCCCTTTCATGGGGTCACAGCCCCAATACTTATACCACATCAAGTCTTTGTTCTCCCCCTGGCACAGGGCTCTGTGCCCCGTCCAAACCAGTTCTGGGGGGTACTTGCATTCACCTTTTCAGTGCCCAAACACCATCCTTTGTTACTGTAGGCTCTGGCCCCAGACACACCACAGGGGGGCGGAGCCAGCATTGTGTAAGGCAGGCACAGTCCTATTCAGGCCCAGGTGCTACTCCTCCCACTACTCCAAATGCAGATTGGCCTATTCAGCCTAGCGCTGACTCCTCCAGCCCTTCAGGAGCAACTGCACCTCCCCAGCCCCTGTCATCCAGAGCCAGACATGCAATACACAACAGGCAGGCACAAAGACACATAGCACACAGAAATGCCCACTTCTAAAAATGGCATTTCTAAAATAGTGATAATAAATCTGCGAGCACCATTACGCAGCATTTGTTACCACTATTCCAAACATACCAAACTTGACCACGCTACTCCTCTCCTGACAGGAATTACCACTGAAACACATCTAAGGGAATCCCCAATGCATTCCTATGAGAGGGCAGCCTCACAGTAGTGAGAAACCAAAATGGCAGTTTGTCACTACCAGGACATGCCACACAGTTAAGGCACATGTCCTACCTTTTACCTACAGTGCACCCTGCCCATTAGGCTAGCTAGGGCCTACCTTAGGGGTGACTGATATGTAGTAAAAGGGGAGTCACTGATGCGGCAACCACTTTATGTGCCACATCACAGCGGCAGTAAACTGCACGTGCAGGCCCTGCAATGGCAGAGGCCTGAGACAGGTTTGAAAGGATACTTTGGTGGGTGGCGCAAGCAGCGCTGCAAGCCCACCAGTAGCATTTAATTTACTGGTCCCGGGTATATGAGATACCACTTTACAGGGGACTGATAGGTAAATTAAATACGCCAAACAGGTGTAGACCAATCTTACCACGTTTACCATAGAGAGCACATGCACTTTAACACTGGACAGCAGTGATAAAGTGCCCAGAGTCCTAAAACCACCAACACCAAGTCAGAAAAAATACCAGGAGGAAGGCAATAAGTTCAGGGATGACCCTGCAAAAAGGGCCAAGTCTTACACTGACTATTAAGATTAAACCTTGAGGGAGGTTTTAGTCCTGATCTATTATGTGTTTGTATAAAATACTTAAATCCTTACCCTCGAAAAATGACTTTAATCTAATTTTTCAAAACAAATCTTGTAAATCCTTCTTCATTTCAAATGTAATGATCCTAGCTGAGGGAGAAAAACCAAGACCCTTATTTAAAACTGTAAGAGTTTCATTTGTTAATGCTCTATCTGAGAGATTAATCACTGGAATTAGATAATTTCCTACTTCCAATATTTTTCACTTCAAGTTTTCATGTACATTTGTGTCTGTTGTCTCCCATTCGAATGCTGATACTGACCTCTCCCTCACAATTTGTTGAGCTCTTTTTGTTGTTGATGCACTAAAAAAACTTCCCTGATCAGGAGGATACAGAAGGAAATCCATCATCTGCCGCATAATCTGCTGATTGGAAAAAAAAAAAAATATTACTTGAACAGTTCAAAAGTTACTAAAAAGCAGCGACACATGTTGCCGCACAGTAGAAGGCCCTTTGCAAAGCTGGACTGGTCACCTTTTTTTGATTAAAGCTATATTTCGGTGTGAAACTAGTACTAATGAGGTGCAACCACAGATTTACTGTTTCTCTGGAGAACAACAGGCACACCCATCACATTAGTGCAGAAAGGTGTTATAATACAAATAAGATTTGTCAAATTATGTTTTGTTTGTGAAAAATAAAGTAACATTGTGCATTTTTGGGTAAGTCTTTTTCAAGATTTTTTGTTTGAACTGTATGGTAGCCTCTGACACCCCACCACAGTCACCCACAAACCTTTGGTTTGCTAAATACTGTTTAATATTATTTCCCCACGAACAAATGATTTGCCATAGAGATTAGGGGTGTTTATGGTTGTCGATGATGAGGAGTATCAGGTACTAGACATTTTTGTCAGGAGTGGGTCCTTATGCCCGAAAAATGTTGACAGGGGTCTCTCCATCAAAAAGTTTGAAGACCTCTGGTCTAGAGGGAATGCACAAAGCCCAGCTGTCGCCCCACCCAGATATGTATTCCAGCAACAGGCAGAAGGCACCAAAGGGTTTAAGTATGAAAATGCCATCTTTCTAAAGGTGACATCACATATATAAGGGGTTTGCCCAAATCTTCCTCCACTTTCTGGGCTATAAATGTATTCAAAAAACAAAATGATGTGTAGGAACAGATATCCAAAACACTCAAAATAGGGTACATTTAATTACTCCTATACATTGGTTCAATGTCCCATCAAATTCATATGTATTTCTTAATAAATCACATTCGTTATTCATTCCCGGTCAAAACCATATTTTATTTCTTAATTCATATCTGGTTAGGACCAATGGTCTTTTTCTGCCAATTTTAAAAGAAACAATCAGACAAAAATATATACACCATACATATAAAACACATACAAAATTACACAAGATCAAAGATGATAATAATTTCCTAGACCCCGAATTTTTTTACAACAAGTGTCCGTTCCTAAAATACATTGCAATCCACTGTGAGGTCACCCTATGCACATTAGAGGTATCCTCTCCACCTCAAAGAAAACTTTTTTATGTGCAAGTCCGTGATTATATTTCAATTCAATATTCAACTGATTCCTCCTTCTCCAAGACAACTGGAGAAGGAGGAATCCGGAAGCGGATACAACAAACTGTGTGAATCATGCCAAACAGACAGGTGAACTTTTTAGTGACAAGCTAGACATAGGAGATTTATGGTGCCTCTATGGTAGTTGCTCACAGAAGGAGACTGACACTTGACCGTCCCGGAGGAGATGGGTGGATCGCTTTCGTCACTCCGTGCTCTCCAGCTTACTTTGGCGGCCGCGTTCCATTACCAAATGAGAGGACTCCTATCAACATACAACTGATGGTATCTAACCTTGACAGTTTATAAATATAAAATGTATTGGCACTTTAGATTCAGGCTGACTACGGCGGCCTTTAACATTTACAATTACGAGATGATTTTTCTCTCCTCTGAATGGTAATCCACACTACGGATTGTCTATGTAATTGCTTGGCACATGGACATTGTATTTTACACGCTGTAAGGACTGTCAGTCCCCCCCTTCCTCTCAGATTGGGCGACCAGCTGGGCCCCATGTGAGTACACTTTTCCCTTACACTTTGTCTTGAGCCACACATTTTTATTGGTGTGCACCTTTCCACACTGACAGCCGATTGTTCACGCTTCAGGTGTCCCACATTGTTAGGTCCTGATGAGACCCCCTATTGCCTGAGGGGTCAAAACGCCGTCGACACGTACTTTAAAAGAACCACTTTTCAGCCCCTAGTATTGTATTAGAAGGCTGTCAATATTCTTTATATATGTCCTCGTGGTTTTTTGTATATGTTGAAACCTATTGTTTGTCACAAATTGTCACTCTTGAAACATAGGTTCTAGTTCACTTGGGACACTGAGCACCCTTTTTTTTTTATAAACCTTGCTTGATAAATTGCATAAAGAGTAAATACTGTTGAATTTCTTGTTGTGTATGATTTTGATCCTCCCTCCGACATTCCTTTCCCATGAGTATATGCCATTGAGATTAATAATTATCATTCATTATGCATATTGTGCACAGGAACCACTGTTCCTTGTTATATAATTGATACCCAGGATCCTTGTGAGTAGGGTGGCCCTTGTTTTTTTTAACACAAATCTATGGTAGAGAGCACATTAAAAACTGACTTTATGCAATATAAGTTGAGTTACAAAATGGATCTTTACGTTGTGCAGGTAACTTAAAATGCCACTTTAAGGAGCAATTTATTGACTGCTGAGATCTTATCATAGCAGCGGTCTTGCTTGGAGCAGGAAAGGACTTACCATAGTTAGTCTACCCACATGACATTTGAGCTGCTGGCTTTCAAATAACAAAGTCTTAAATATTAGGTAAGACTGAGTGACATAGATGAATAAATAATAACTTATTATTGGCATTATAAAAGAATGAAAAATAGCCTTTTATTCCAACAGTGGGAAAAAAACAGACTGTTTGTACTATTATTGTTGAAGGACAGTAATAGCAAGGCACCTTCAATATACATGATATAAAATCCTGGAGAATATCAATGTGCAAAAACACTATTATATCAAGTTAAAACATAAAAACAAAAGTGTAATTAAATTACTATCTGTATAAACGTTGGTTTGGGATACGCGATAGAAATGAATCAACCACTGCTTTAGTATTTATTAAAAATCTAATAGAAATGTAAAGTTGGAATTTTGATCGATATACGCGATAAGTAACATTTAATAAGTTAGGCTTTGCCTACCTGAAGATCCCATGGGCTAATTAGCATTAGCTTGCCAGCAGCTGCCCCCATCTGTGCTTTCCACTTAATGAGGTATGAAAATTACTCCCAGAACAGATTTGCATGGTTTAGTAAATAAAAAGTAGCACAATGCACTGCATAATGCTAGAGTGAATTACTTTGCGTCCAGTAGATGTTACAAGGGTGGAGCATGGGAGATCCCATGCATCCACCTATGTATTTTGATGCAAACCCAGATTTACAAAGACTTGTAAACCTGGATTTGCACCAAAATGGAGCACCTACCCAACTAAGGCATAACAAGGAGAAATATCCTTATTTTTCCTCATTGCTTTCTCTTTCCATGTGTGCTGCATTCTGCAGCACAAATAGCCTTTGAAAAATGCCTTTGAGTTTAGTTTTTGTGACAGTATCCCTTCTTGCACAAAAACAATCCTACCCATAATGCAGGCACCCTTGCACCATGGTGTAAGGGAGCCAGGGTTACCGCTAGGCAGCACACAGTGCGCCAGCGATGGGAGAGAGCAGAAGTCCACCATATCTTAGTAGATATGGAGCATTTCTGTTCTCTCCCTTTCACGCAACACAGCACAGAAAGTTGCCTTTCTGCGTTGTCATCTTTGAAAGGAAAGTAAATTTGGCTGTGAGTCTATTACAGGAAGTTAAGCAAGGTAAATAGGTAATAGTCTTGATAGACATATGTTCTAGCCATATATAGCAGAGGCTATTGAGTTAGAGACAAGTAGTATAATCAACTTTCTTGAAAGATTTTTAAGAAAAAAGAGTTTCCATGAAATATATTCACTGAAGTACAATAAATATCAAGGGATTTGGAAACTGTTATTCTTGACATCTTTGGTATGGTCTTCCCCCAAACGTTTTGCCTTCACACCTCCTGCTTTCTGAAATTCATTGTTGTTGGCATTAGGACTCTGTGCACTTTACCACTGCTAACCAGTGCTAAAATGCTTGTGCTAAAACATGGTAAAATTGGCCTACATCTGATTGGCACATTTAATTTACTTTTAATTCCCTAGCATATGGTACTACATGGTACCTAGGACCTGTAAAATAATTGCCACTAGTGGGCCTGCAGCACTCATTGTACTACCCACTAACCTATCACTTTAAAACTTGTCTCAGGCCTTTCACTGCAGCCTCTAGTGCAGTTTTAAACTCCCAATTCGACTTGCCAAAATAAACCTTTCACCAGGCCTAAACCTTCATTTTTAATACATATAAGTCACTCCTAAGATAGGTCCTAAAAAGTCCTTGGGGCAGGGTGCATTGTATTTAAAAAGTAGGATATGTGCTTTTCAGTTTCACATGTTCTGAAAGTGAAACGCATCTACATTTGTTTTTCACTTCTGGAAGGCCTATCTCTCCCATTGGATACCATTCAGTTACCCTATTAAAATTAATAACTGCTAATATTTGATTAAGGGGCAGGTAGAAATATCATGTTTGGACTCAAATGTATTGCAATTTAAAATGCTCTTTAATGGTAAAGTTGTATTTTAAGTCACAGTTCTGAAAATGCCACTTTTAGAAAGTTCCATTACAAACAATGGGGAAACCCAAAACAATCTGGAGGACCTGGGTAGTATGTGTTAAAAGACACAAGTGGTCCTAACGGGGAACAATAATTCTTCAAGAGAGAGACTTTTTCAGAATTTTTTCAAACTATTTCTTTTTAAAAAGGTTTTTTGTCAAACCCAAGAAAAAAACAAAAACAACAATGCATGCCACTTGGAATATATTTCAATCTTTCTTTTTATACATTAACAATTTGTAATTTCGATACGTACATTTAAGTTCGAAAAGTGAAGATTAATAAAAACAAGTCGAGCAGTTGCTGCAAGGTAAGTGCAAGGGGATGGGTGGTGGATTGAGTGCTCGTGATTTAGATTAAGGTAGAAAAGAATAAGAATACACAGAAAAATTATTTTGAAACAATGGTCTAGATTTTATTCTAGAACCTGTCTGGGAAATATTAACACATTTCATATAATCCACATTATGTTATTGGTTCCAGAAAATTCTTTAGTATCTAAACATAGGATCTAGTTAAATGCACCTATCGAAATAACAAATTGTTAATGTATAAAAAGAAAGATTGAAATCTATTGCAAGTGGCATGCATTGTCATTTTTGTTTTTTTCTTGGGTTTGACAAAAGAACTTTTAAAAAAAGAAATAGTTTGAAAAAATTCTGAAAAAGTCTCTCTCTTGAAGAATTGTTGTTCCCCGTTAGGACCACTTTAGAAAGTTGTCATTGTCTTTCCCAACTATTTGGTGCCTGCTGCCAGTCAATTCAAAATGTCATATTGATGCTGGCAATCATGCCATAGAATATGTCATGAGTGATGTCATATGTGAGGTGATAAGCAGTGCATGGTGAGGGCATGTGTTATAGTTAACCACAACTGGTGAATTACAGTGTTTTTTGCATTTAAAATGTTACTTTTTAACTTGCATTTTCATCTAACTATATCATTACTTTAACTTCTGGTTTTTGAGTGACTTTCTGAGTTTTCTTAACATAAAGTAACAATAAGGCAGACCTACTTGCTTTGTCAAAGGGTCAGAAACACCAAAATATAAAAGGCAGACCTGTTGGATTCATCAGAGGATCAGTACTTAACAGATACAAAAAAGACCTATTGGCTTTATCAAAAAGTCACAACAATAATTTATCAATAACCATAATCAAATATAAACCTTATAAATACACACATGACAATGATTAATAATAATTTTCACAAAAATATTTAAAATAAAACATTTTCATTCCAAACAACCATGAACGTATGTTTGAATCTTTCTTCCACATGTTTCATGGCAAGAGGATGTCTCACTTACGCCTCATGGGTTCTGGTAGGTCCATAATCATGCTCTTCAGAGATTTGTTGAATCTTTAAACAAGGCCATATAAAACAGAACCTCATTCTCAATCAGGATTTAGACCTTCTAAAGGAGCAAAGTAAGCATCTGCAAACATCACAGAAAAATGCCTCATTGTCCCTGATGACAGACAGTGGGTAATACTAATTTTTCTTGACCTTTCAGCTGTGTGCAACATGTTGAACAGGTCAGAAACTTGTGGATTAGTTTGATTTAGATCTCAAATTCTTCCCATACATCAATACTGAAGAAAGTAATTTCTAGTTCTCAGTCCTCTGGAAAATACTGCGACTGTATCATACTGACTATTGGATTGTGCTGACAAAAGCTTTGGCCATGGCCCATCTGGACTACTGTGATACCTATTCTGGCTTTCCAACTAAGCTCATCATTAGCTTGCAAAGTGTGCACAATTAGTCTGCCAGAATGTCCTCTTAATTGGGGAAATAGGAGACTATATCAAATCAGCCTTGAAAGCCACCCGTTGCCTCCCAGGTGATAATCAATGCCAACTTCAAAACACTGTGCATTATACTCAAAGCATATTAGGGTGAAGGTTGTGGATGCCTTTAAAAACTGTAACTCTACTGCACTTCAATGAAGAACTTATTCTAATCCTCTGCTCACTTGCTCCATCAACATTCCTGTATGAGACAAAGTATGGTTAAAGATCTTTCTGGATCAAGGGCCCAAAACTTTAAAACAGCCTCAATATCGAACTGAAGCGTTTTGCCTGCAATTCAAGATAATTCAGAAGAACAAACTTTTCAAACATGCTTTCAGTTAAGTCATGTAGAAAGTATCTTAACATTTCTGAACTTCACTTTTGACTGGACTTTAGGTCTTATGTTGTCATAACCTTCAGTGTAATCTTTTTACTTGTTGATTCAGCCCAAGACTATCTGCATACAGGAATAGAATTTTGAAAAGAAAATGCATATAAAGAAGTATAGATTAACTATTCCTAACTTCACATCTGCTTATCTGAAGACGTTATTTTGTCCTTGATATTTGCATGCTTTTATATTCTGTATTCAATATTCAGGGTTCCCACCCAGGTGGCCGAGGTGATGAGCTGTGCTTTATAAAACTGTGAAAACAATTAAAAAAAAATTGTATTATGCCCAGAAGATTGGCAAAGGAAACAAGAAGAATCTTGTTAATGAGTATAATAGGATTAAAAGCAATCTACATGGTCCAAAAATGTATTTGGACAGAATATTGTAAAAAAAAAAAATTGTGATGCAAAAACATCAATTAAAGGAACATCGTTATGCCAAAGATATCATTAACATAAATGTCGAGGTAAGTATATCAGGTTTTTCATGTTGTTGTAAAATATATTGTTTACTAAAATATTGTTGTATATAATGTCGTTTTTCCAATATTTTTGTCAAATTGTTGTGTTAGTTTAGAAATGTAATTTATATATTTCATTTTAAAATAGGTTGATAATAAGTATATTTATTTTGAAAAGTAATTGTAATGTTTATTGTATTTAATTTTAAAATGTATCATCTTCATGCTTTATGAGGTACTGGATCCTCCATGATCTCTTAGCTACATAAGTCTTTTTAAGATATTAAACCACCATGTGGTGCACCAGCTCTGTCTCATTATTACTTCTTGGTGCCTCACAATTACATTCAGGGTTTTTTCCATCCTGTGTAGTGCGAGGCTCCATTCCCATATCACAAAGAGGTAAAATAATTGCTCATGCCCTGACTAGGGAAATGTGCCTATTTCTGAGTTCCACAGGGACCAGTCCACGTGCGTGTTGCGTGAAATGCCTATATTTCGTTTTATAATATTGCCAAGCCATGCGTTCTGCAGTGGCTTTTACTTGGCACTTGTGTTGCATGCAAAGGTCTGATACAGCGGTGAGTCACACAATTAGGAGCAGAAGTTGCTGGGATCAAGTCCTAGTTTAATGCTGTCACACTGATATAGAGCATTTTTTTTATTTTACTTTGTCTCGGGTGAAGCAATTGGTCATCATTGAGCATTTGATTCTGCTCTTATGAAGTGCTATTTAAAAAGCGTGATTGATGGGAGAAGTACATTTAGGATCTTACCAGGACTGTATTAGAAACTTTCTGACAGGGATATGTCAGTGTAAGAGTTTTATGCATTCATTTAAAGGGGAAAAGCTGCAGGACTGAATTCTGAAATGGTCGGTGGCGTACTCAGGCAGCTACAGCACACCCACTTAGTTTTAAATATGTTTGTTTGTACAGAAATTGCTGATCTCGCAACTTCCATCTACAATAAAAAGAAATAATACATTTCTTTTACGTATGTTTGTGTGGTGGACGGCGGTGACATCTAGAAGCAGTTATGATTGAGAGGAGCTGTGAGTACCCAGGACCACGTGCTGAAGTTGACCGTATTAGTTATTAGGCGAAAGAGATTAGTAGTTCACGCACATTACTCTAACTAAGACACACCTTTAAAGGAGGAAGTGAACTGGGTAAATAGGGCCCCTATTGAACTATAAATACCCCAATATATTTATTAATGTCTGTACAAGAGTACGGAAAGAAATTATTATATATTGGAAATTATAAGCAGCAACATACCAAAAAAGGAAACGTTGTTGCTCTCTCACTGCTCGGTTCAACCCTCCAGTGCTTGTTTTTCCTTTATAATCACCAGAAATTTCATCACCTCCATGAAAAGAGTTTCCTAATTTTTTTAATCTTTATCTTGTAAACGACACCAAAAAGGGTGTTGTACTTGCACGGTGAACACATTTTAGGCTTCATTGCAGGCCTGTTTTCCTCGGTTTCCCTCAGAAAGGGAAGCTAGCCCAGTGCTTTTGTTGGTACAGCAACGGCATTCGAAAGCGAAATAATTTCAACTCAAGACAGCACTGCGGGCCGCAGCTGTAAAACGCCTCCTAATGAAGAATTATTATGCATGAGGCGAGCTCCAAGAAACAGCAACATTTTGCCAGCGTGTTTCATAAAGGCATCCCAAGCACATAAAATGCATTATTGCTGTCCTAAACCACCACATTTACTTCAAAATAGCAATGATTCAGTGGAAATTGATCATTACGAAAGTTAACAACCATTGCTTAGAGAGCAAGTTGCCCCGGGCTGCACCTCGGGCCATTAAGTCAAAACCATCAATTGTTAATAATGAGGGAATTCTTGGAAGCACAGCTGAAGTAAAAGACTACGTGGGTATCCTTGGAAGGCGTTTTTATACACCGAGGCCGACATCTTTTCTTTTTTTCACGTAGCATTCTGTTTTATATAGTCACATGAAGCCAGCAACGCATGCCTCTAGCATGGGAACGATATGACGTCAGGAGAGACCATCATGCCCCGCAGTAAGAAAAACAAATACCTATTACGGGGGAACGTGTTTTACAAGTCGTCTTTTCCCTCGTCCGATAATTGTAATTGTAATTGTATTTATATAGCTCTTACTACCCCTCACGAGGCGTCGAAGCGCTTTTTTGGCGAGTTTAACCCAGAGGATTAGTGGTGAATTAGTATAGGGAGATATGAAATGAATTTGAGCTGTGGACGAGTTTGTTATTTTGATTGAAAAAGGATAGTGGAGTGATAGAGGAGGGAAGTGTTTGCATATATATACCACTTGCTACCCCTGATGAGGTGTTAAAACGCTTTTCGGTGTGTAGCACGCTACTCCGGTACTCAAAAAGGATTAATGCACTCTGGTTCATTTATTTATGCAAATATGATTCGCTCAAAGCTGTGCAAAAAACAGCTGGACTTTAATGCTAAAATGCTGCATTCCGCTCAAAGCACATTCTTCTCTTTTGGTTGAATGAGGAAGTTTGTCACCATGTTACACTACTATCTCAAATATGCCTGAAAATGACTTGCACCATGGCCCAATTATGTACCCTGTAATCTTCAATACTCTTAGATCAGACCGTCCTCATCCCAGTCGTTAGTTCATGAGGGCTGTATCCTCTGAGAGATAGGAAACAAAACAGGAATACCTTATCCAATTCCACCCACCCTCAGCTGGGTGCTATAAATAGCCTAGCATTCTCCAGTACCTCTTGTAATACCAGGTATGGTCAAAGGCCTGGAATCAGGGAGGGTGGGTGGTTAGTAATAAATTGGATGAGAACAAGTTGAACTAAAAGTAATGAAGATTACCGGTAACTAATTAGGCCATTACCTCTACATCCCTCATCCTCATCACAGCCATTATTTCATGAGGTATACCCATGCCACAAAGCCTTTGACACAATACACATCCTTCGTGTTAGACTTGGCATCTTTGGCGTGGTTTCCCCTGACTTTTTGCCTCTACCTCCTGTATTTTTGATGCTGTGCTGGATTTTGTTTTTACTGACTTAGATGCTTTGGGCACTTTGCCACTGCTGATCAGTGTCAAAGTGCAAGTGCTCCCTGTGTAAATTGTTGTTACAATTGGTTCTCCATGATTGGCATATTTGATTTACTTTTAAGCCCCTAGTAAAGTGCACTGAAGTGTGCCAGGGCCTGTAAATCAAAAGCTACTAGTGGGCCTGCAGCACTGATTGTGCCACCCACATGAGTAGCTCTGAAAAGGTAACTCAGACCTGCCACTGCAGTGTCTGTACGCAGTTGTTAACTGCCATGTCGACTTGACAAGTGCACCCACTTGCCAGGCCCTAACCTTCTCTTTTCTTACATGTAAGGCACCCCTATGGTAGAAGATACCCCCCTGGGCAGGGTGCAGTGCATGGGAAAGGTAGGACATGTGCTGATGTGTGTGACATGACCTGATAGTGAAATACTGCCAATTTCGTTTTTCACTATTGAAAGGCTATTTTGTCAATAGGATAGAATGGGAAATGCTTTGTAACATCTTACAAGCATAAATTCCCATTGGGACAAGGTAGAGAAATAAAGTTTAGGTTCTCTGAACTCAGAATTTAATAACACATCATTTAGTAAAGATGGTTTTTAAATTGTGTGTTTGAAAATGCCACTTTTAGAAAGTAGGCATTTTCTTGTTTAACCATTCTGTGGGCCTCTGCCTGTTTGTGTATTGACTGTCTGGTTTTGGAGTGACAGGGGCTGGGGATGTGCATTCACTGTAGACAGCCACTGGGGGGGTTGAGGTGCACCTGGCCCTTCCTGGATGACTCAGAGATGAGCTGAATACACCTTGGCTGAATTTAGAGTAGTGGGAAGAGATTTCTTTGCACCTGAATAGGGCCTGTCTCCCTTGCAAAATGCTGTCTCCACCCCCTGTGGTCATACTGCACCAGTGAGGACAGAACTGGTTTGGACTGGGATCAGAGACCCTTGCACAAAGAGAACAAAGACATTAGGTCTAAGTATTAGACCTAAAACCCCTGAACTTTAGACTACTTCTGGAATCAAGAGGAACTTTTGCCAAGGAGAAGAGGTGGAGAAACTGGAGGAGGAGTACTGCCCAGTTGCTGTGTGCTGTCTAGGGTTGGCCTGCTGTAGCTGTTTCTGCCAAGTAAAGGAGAAGGACTTTGCTGTGTGCTGTGTCCCCCCTGCTTGAGGAAGATCTCCAAGGGCTTGAGTAGAGCTTGCCTCCTGTTCTGAAGTCTCAGGGACACAAAGACTTCACCCCCAGCTCCCCTGAACTTCCTTGCTGGGCGTTCTGACCTGCCAAGAGGTGCCTGTGACTGTGTTGGGCCTCTGGAGGTTGTTCCTGCTGTTGGGAGATGAAAAAGCAACGCAACTACAAGAAAACTGACGCATCGCTCTTCTTTCAGTTGTTTTTCCGACGCGGCACAGCTGTGCAAGAAGAATCTCCAGGCATCGCCGCACCCCTGCCGAAACCGAAGCAGGCCCTGTCGCTGCTGCAAGAACCGACGCATCGAGGGATTCGACTGAAGAAACCGCCGCAGCGCCGCATCGATCGCCGCCGCATCCTGGATTTCCAGGCATTGTACCTGTGCGGCAAGTTTCCCCGATGCATTACCCGCAGTCCAGAACCGTCTCAGAATCGACGCATCACTTCCCCCTACAAACTGGATTCGACGCATCACTTCTCCTGCGTTCAGCAGAACTGGCGCATCGCCTCCCCAGGGTCTCAGGAACTGACGCATCTCTTTGTTTTTCAACGCTTCCCATCTCTGCGGCTGTTTGGCCTTGTGAATTTTGTCGCAACTACAGGTACTTTGAGGGAAATCACGCACTTATAGTTTTCTATGGACTAAGTTGTTTGAAACCTTTAAAGTCATATTCTTAATACTTGTATGTGGGATTTTTGTCGTTTCAGTCTTGTTGAGTTTAGATAAAGATACTTTATTTTTCTAAACTGGTGTGGTGTCCATTTATGGTGTTATCACTGTATTACTGTGTGTTTTGAGTACAAATACTTTACAGATTGCTTTGGGATAAGTCTATCTGCTCGTGCCAAGCTACCCAGGGGGTGAGCAGGGATTATCTAAAGTGTGTATCCCCCTTAGCCTGACTAGAAGCAAAGGTCCCTCTTTGGACAAAGGTACCTACCTCTGCCAACTAGAGACCCCCATTTCTAACACTTCTCATGCTTACTTAGTTATGAGCTGGGAATCCTTTCCATGTGCTTCCCCTGCTACTCTCCCACGAAAGTGCTGGGCATTGCTAGGAATTTATAGCACCCAGCTGCAGGTAGGGGTGTTTACTTAAGGCATTTCTGTTTGTTTCCTGTCTCTGAGAGTGGACACAGACCTTATGACATAATGACAGGGATGAGGACACAGGACATAGAGGCAATATTGGAATTAAAATGAAGTTTGTTTCTCCACACTTGGGCTACCAGCAGAGACAAAGCCACAAAAATGTAAGGCGTACCCTTACAAGAACACAAACTCAAGAAAGTGATGGAGAAAATGCACATATTAAGATGGTAGTAATGTGCATATGTCTTACACAAGTCATTTGTATGTTGGCTGGGCTACTCTAGTTGCATATCTGGTATGCCTTACAAAAGTCTGAGTCTTTCCGAGCTTTAGGAACATTTCAAAAGGCCTTAGAAATGGTTTTTGAATCACTTCCCCAGCCCAACATGTCTTTCAAGTGCACTAGCATGACCTAATATTCACTCTGTTCAGCCCTTTAGACCAGTGGTTAATAACCTTTTGACGTCTGTGGAACCCCACTGAATCATTACTGGAATCCAGGACCCCCACTGAGTCATTATTGGAAGCTGGGTTTCCCAGCCTAAGCAAGTTCTATGATTTGAACCTCAAAACAATCCACAAAAATACAAAAACAAGTATACACCAAATGCTCAGATACTGAGATATTTTGTTTAATTCACAATCAAATATAGAAAAAGTTTTCACGTTTTCAATGTTGCTTCTTGTTTTATATATATAATTTTAATTTATTAATTTTAATATTATTTAATTTTTGTAAACTGTCGCGGACCCCTGGTGTAGGTCTTGTGGGCCTTTTGCGGTCCTTGGACCACAGGTTCAGAACCACTGCTTTTGACCATTAGAAGTACTGATCTAGATAGCTTTGTTGCCTGACGTAATGTAAAGATACCAGGAATAAAAAACAGCAGGGAGCTATCTTTAAATATGATTTATTCCTTAGAGCAGAACCCACAGGAGTGCGTCCTCCTTCGGTGAAGATCCAACTGCAACTGCCGCAGCAAAAGCGATCCGATCTCAACGAACGGGAGCACAGCCACGGGCCATACATTCAATTATAAACATGTTTACAATAGCAGTGAAACTATGCAGGCGCATGTCCTACTAGAATGTAAAGATGTAAGTAAACAGAAATGAAAGAAACACTTACTTTAGGATTTAGAACACTACACATAGCGGACTATACTGGCCATTAAAGGCCCGCAAGGGAGCTGGCCTTTAATGGCCGCTATAGCCCAGCTACGGTGGGCTATAAAGATATTAAGACATCCCCCCCCCATTAGCACAGAATGTTCTAATTAGTAAAACAAAGGCCTCACAAAGCCCCAGGGGGTTGGAATCCCCTCCGGCTCCGTGAGGCCTTTGTTCACAGCTGTTACTGTGAATATTCTACAGCTAACAGCCACGTGCAGGACAATAGCTTTTAGCTTTTGAACATTCACAGCAAGTGATATGAAAAGGGGCTGAAGTCAGCCCCTCGTTCTACCCGGTGTAAGATCCTTGTTACAGCTGAAAGGATCAGGCAGGAGGCAGGTTGATGTGAAGAAATTCAGGTTTATTGGAGAATAAGAAGAACCCATCCAAGGTCCCAGCCAGTGCAGGTAACAGCCTTCAGTAAATTGAATCAACACAATTCCATCACCTGGGATACTAGGGCTGGACATGAAACCCCTGGTTACCATGGGAGTCTGACATCATGGAAAGCACAGATGCACAGATGCCACACACCTTCCCCCGTTAACACAGATGAAGTTAGGGAGAAATGGGAGAAGAACAAAATGAGCAAAAAAAAAACAAACAAACAACAAAACAAACGCATTTCAAGATACATAGTCATTTAAATAGTTTGGCCTCTTAACAATCCTAGAGGATAAACGTGAAGAAGCAGGATTAGCACTATTAGCATCCAATCCGGTCACTGAGTGTTCAGAACATGTTGTCCCTTTGTAGACAGAGACCCTATTCAAATTCCACACCCTGTGATCTTGAGTTCTAACAGCATTTTTGAAAACCTTTGCAACTCGTATAGGTTTAGAGAACTTAACTTTGGAACCAGGTTGTCTGATAACAACTAAATCGCCAACCCTGACCATAGTATTTTTAGTAGATTTTTTGAGTCATAGTACAATTTTCTAGATAAGCATTTGGCTTCTTCTCTCTTACGCCACTCAGGCGAAACTTCATCAGACAAAGAGGAAGAAGCAGTTTCTTCTAAATGTCTAACCCAAGAAGGCTCAACCAAAGTACAAGGAGACCTACCTCTAAAAAGAACAAAAGGTGACTTCCCAGTCGTGCTATGAGGTGTCACCATATAGCTTTCAACTTTTTTAAGGACTTCCAATTGAGACCAGCAGTCTTGGCCCAAGAGATGGTTTCCTTTAACACCCTATTGAACCTTTCCACAGTCCCATTAGTCTCTGGGTGGTAAAGAGAACACTTCTTGTGTTTGATATCACGACCTTTAACCCTTTCCGTGCGCCCGTCGGCCAACGGCCGTCGCGAGCACTACCTCCGTAGTGCTGCACACGTCCGTTGGCCGACGCGGCCCCGCCCACTCAATAAAACCGCCGCACCGCGGCGGAATTGCCGCCGCGGTTAAGTGGTTAAGAAAAGCCTCCATCTCGCGTGAGACTAATTGAACCCCATTATCTGTGAGGATGGTTTCAGGGTACCCTTTTTTAGCCATAAGAGATTCTAGGAATCTAATAACACACACAGTCTCTATGCTAGAAGTAAACTGAACTTCAGGCCACCTGGAAAATAGATCTATAAGCACTAAGATAAAAACCTGCTGACCATTGGAATGAACTGGACCCAGTATGTCTAATCCACCTCTTTCCAAGGCCCACGGGGAAGATCCCTGATCACCATGGGCTGAACTCTTGTTACTTTCGACTTCTCACTAGTGGAGCACACCAAGCAATCTCTCACAACTCTCTCCACATGTAGATCCATACCTGGCCACCAATAAGATGACCGAAGTCTCTCCTTGGTTTTCAACATACCAGAATGTGACCTGTGGGCCAACTCAATTAAGATTTGACGAAGTTTAAGAGGAGGAACAAGTCTTGTTCCACGCAGTAACACACCATCACAAACAGACAACTCATCCTTAAGACCCCAAAACTTAGCAGCCTCTTCCGATGCCTGTTTCTTCGAGTGCCAACCTTTATGAATAAGTGATAACACCTCTGAAAGAAGAGGATCAGAAGATAGCTCCAGTCACCACTGATGCTCATCAACAATCCCTTCACTAACTTCACACACATGAATATCATTGTCATCACAATCTTCATCAACAACATCCTTTTCAACTTCACCCACTAACCTTGATAAGGTATCAGCTATGCCATTCTCAACTCCAGGGATGTATCTGATCTCAAAATCATACTCCTGGAGAGCTATGACCCATTTTGTTACTCTACTAGAGACCAGATCAATACCTTTTTTTTTTTTTTAATTCACAAAGAGGCTTGTGATCGGTTTTTACTAAAAACTTAGTACCCCACAAGAACTTCTTAAGTTTCTTAATGGCCCAAAACACTGCCAATGCCTCCCGTTCAATGACGGAGTAGCGAGACTCGGCGTCTTTGAGACCACGAGAAAGAAACATAATGGTCTTCATTCCCCCTTCACCTTCTTGTTGAAGGACAGCACCCAAACCTTTGAGACTGGCATCCGTTGTAATAATGGAAGTTTTTGAGGGATTAAAACTTTTCAGTTTAGGGGCATCACCAAGCTTTTTCTTGAGAGAAAGGAACTCATGGTCACATTTCTCGCACCACTTGAAGTCAACACCCTTCCTCAAGAGGGCTCTCATAAAGCAACTGTTCTCTGCAAAATTTTCAATAAACTTGTTATAATATTCAATCATCCCAAGAAATTTCATGAGTTCTTCCTTACCAGAGGGAGCAGTCATGCGAGAAATGGTGTCAACCAAGTCAGCTTTAGGAGAAATGCCCTCACCTGAAACCGTGTGCCCTAGATAGTGAATGGACTACGTACCAAATTGACATTTTTCAGCTTTGATGGTAAGGTTGGCTTCACACAACTTACTTAAGACCACATTAAGATGATTCTCATGTTCATTATGATCTTTCCCAAACACAAGAATGTCATCTTGATAGACACAAACACCTTTACAGTCTTTGAGAAGCTTCTCCATTACACGCTGAAAAACGGACGCCGCAGACACAAGGCCAAACGGCATCCTCTCAAATCTGAATGTCCCAAATGGCGTTACAAAGGCTGTATAGTCCCTTGATGGCTCCGCAAGTTCAATTTGGTGATAGGCCGAAGCCAAGTCAATAGTGCTGAATACTTTTGCATTCCCAAGCAAAACCAGGAGTTCAGAGATGTTAGGCAGAGGATATCGGTCCACTATAACACATTTGTTTAGCTGTCTCAAGTCCACACACAGACAAAGAGATCCATTAGCCTTGCGGGCTGCCACTACAGGGGCCAACCAATCAGTCCCTTCAACTTCTTCAATAATTCCTCCCTGCTTGAGTTTGTCCAACTCTTTTCTCATTTCATCCCTCACAGACAAGGGAACACTTCTTGCTTTACAGCTAGATGGTTGCGAGTCAGGACGAAGACGTATGTCAAGCTTGAACCCCTTGAGGCAACCAAGTTCATCCCTAAAAACATTGGGAAAAGCTTGTTTGACCTTAGTTTTAATATCAAAAGGTTCCTCACAGATTAAGTTTACATCATCCTTTAATTTTATGGGACAGTCACTTCCTGGATCAAGCATGACACCCAAGTCCCCTTGGTGGAACCAGCTGATTATGCTATCCCCTTTCTCAGAAACATAAATCTTGCCGGATGTGTAATGGTTCTTGTACTCAATGAGACCTACAAAGTAACCCCGTAGTGGAATGGGTTCACCACCATAAGCCAAAGGACGTATGTCGGGTTTCAACAGGGGAACCTTGTGAGCCAATTTATTTTGATAAAACAATCTTGAAACTATGGTTATCTTGGCACTAGAGTCAAACAACACTCTGGTGGATTGACCTTCTACTTGGATGTCATCAAGAGGACAAGACTTATGCTGAGTACCAGAATCAACTTGGGCAACTATTTGGCCACAGACAAAATCTTCCTCTGAAATTTCAGCTTCAACACACTTGACATTGGAAGACCGACTCTTGGTTTTACAAACAATTGAGAGATGCCCCTTCCTTTTGCATTTCGAACAAACGACATTTAAGTCAGGACATATTTTGTCATTGGCTAAGTGCCCTACTTTTTCACACCTATAACATTTAAATGAAACAGGTTTAGTTTTATTCTTACCAATGCCTTCAGATTTAGTCGTGGTTTTGGTTTCCTCCTTAACAGCTTGAACAGTAGCCTGCTTATCTTTTTTGATGGTGTCAACACACTTGAGAGAGTGTTCAACCCTCTTAGCCACTTGGATGACCTCATCTAAGGATGGTTCATCCCTCAACCAAAGCTCCTCACGTATTTTCTCAATGTTGCACCCTAACATGAATTGGTCCCTGATCCTCTCATCCAACTGTGCAGCAAATTTACACGAAGAAGCAAGCTTCCTGAGTTGAGTGATATATCCCTCAACCGTTTCACCTTCATTTTGTAATCTTTTAGAAAACTGATATCTTTCTAATATCGTGGTTACTTTGGGCAAGTAGTGTTTATCCAGTTTTTTTATGCAGATTTCAAATTCATTTAAGTCTTTTTCCTCTTCATCTGTGAGATCCGGAAGGTGATCAAAAACATCTTGCCCTTCGGACCCTAAACAGTAAAGCAGAAGAGAAGACCTACGCTCAGCACTCAGACTGACTCCACAAACTCTAGCGTAACTTTCAAAGACCTTTTTCCATTTTTGCCATTTTATGGGAGGCTCACCAGGGGACATAAGAAAGAAAGGAGGTGCAGTTACATTTTGCATGATAAATAGAAGCTTAAAACCGGAAGGCTTATTATTAATAAAATAATAAAAACTTCAGACTAAGCCACACAAAATTCCCTAGTGAATGCCAACTGAAAATAAGCAGAGAACCAGAAATCCACTGGATATGTGGAAAGCCCTAATAAAAATTGGAAAAAAAAAATGTAACCTGCAAAGTAAATATGTTATACAGATTAAACTTGTAAAATAACAGAGAACAAAGACAGAGTAAACCAGGGCTCAGAAGCAATGAAATATCAACAAAGATATTTGAATTAAGAAATATAACTCTGTGCGTGCCACAGAGATGACACGCAAAATAAATTACTTCAAAGGAGAAGATAATTGTGTGTGTGTGTCACAGAGGTGGCACGCTTAAAAGCAATTCAGTATGCACCATAAGAGACAAAGTACTTTAAAGATGGCGCATTAACAAAGTTATTTGACTTAAGAAAATAACTGTGTGCGTGCCACAGAGGTGACACGCAAAATAACTGTGTGCGTGCCACCGAGATGACACGCAAAATAAATGACTTCAAAGGAGAAGATAATTGTGTGTGCGTGTCACAGAGGTGGCACGCATAAGAGCAATTCCATGTGCACAATGTGAAACCAAGTACTTTAAAGATGGTGCCTGTGCAGGATGACGCAGCGTGAGAAGCATCTCACAGAGTCAACAATGCGCAATGAGATAACAGAGACGCGTCGAGGAGAACAAGTGAGCACAGGCACGTCGAGCCTCAGAGGGAAGACAGAGGCTGGGAAGCGGCGTCACAAGAGATCCAGCAGCAGTGTTCCAAATCCCTCAGAAGGTAAGACTCTCGTGGGGAAGAGAGAGGCTTGTGGAACTGTAGGCACGAGGATAATCTTTGAAAGATGCACAAGCTTTATATATCTGTTGAAATGAAGACCTCACTGAGGCGGCTTGACGTGTAAATACCCTAGGTGGTGGGCTCGCTTGCAATGTAGGTGTCCCATTAAAAGGTGAAAATACCAGCCTTTTGAAAGCCAACAAATGAAGGTCGCGCTGAAAAGTGTTAGCGATATACAAACAGCAACTCAAAATTTCACACGGGTGTGCCGAGTTGAGTCAGCAAAGGGCATGCAGATCCTTGCAAAGACTCGGTGGTGTTAAGCAGAAAGAGGCAAAACAAAGGCAGAAACGATGGAAAAGTTAATTACAGCATAGCGCACTTAAAACTTCAAAACATCCAAGTGTTCCAGGGCAAGATTACTAAGATTGCAGGGTACAGTGTACGCCAGAAAATGAACAGTGAGGGTCCAAACACAACCTAAAAGACGAGCTTGCGTCGAATATCCACAAATAAAGAGAAACGCGGCGATAGCTCCCAGTCCCCAGGTGTCTAAGAGTAAAATGAAGAGTATCACAGTACCTGGTGAAATGACAAAATAGGAGAGTTGAGACTTGTTGAGCTCTTCTTTCCCTTTCAGCTACCGACTACGCCAGTGTA
>CAWUFW010024332.1:0-62186 GCA_963921515.1 Calotriton arnoldi | reverse complement strand
TAAAGCAAACTAAAGACTATGGGGTCGATTCCGATTCGGGCCGGAAAAAGCACCGACCGACTCGGATCCGGAAAAATACCGACCGACACGTACCAGTGGCGCCCGACACGCCAAGTACGATGCAAGCCGCGATAAATCCGACCGACACGTCAGGAAACCAAGCCGACCGACCGACCCGCTCGGAAAATAGCAATCCGGCCGGAAAAACACGCGAATCCAACCGACCGACACGCACCCGGAACAAATCCGACCGAATCGTACCCGCCAACTCCAACCTGCAAAGTACGATGCAAGGCGCGAAAAACACGACCGAGTCGGACGGAGGACAAGCCGTACGACCGACACGCATACAAAACCGAGCCGAAGCAACACAATACACCGCGACCGACGCGTACGCAGCATACAAAACTGCACAAACACAGCGTGAACGAAACGGAAAACACCGTACGAGACCAATGCAGGGTCCGACTCGGTCACAAGAACGTTTCCAACATACACAAACAGCACAAAGGAAAAATCAACCAAAAAAGGCCAAACAAGCAATTACCAAGCCAATAAATACTGGGGGGGTGGGGACAGAGAACAAAGACACACCAACAACTCCACCTATATAAAGGACACAAATCACTACCATGAGCCTTTGCAAATGCCATTCCACTGCCAGCACCCAAGAGAAAGCAACCACACACCCACAGCTCATCCCTCACACAAGCCACACACCAGCAGCACACCAACAAATACCTACCTCACATACACCCAGCACAACACACACCCACACACCCTCACCTGCACACCAACACACACATCACCCACTATCACCACCCATCACCATGCCCCCCAAGAAGAATCCCAAGTTCCTAGATAGTGAATTGGAAGTCATGGTAGACGAGATCCTCAGGGTGGAGCCACAGCTGTTTGGCACTCTGGTCCAACAGACCCCCATGTCGCAGAAAACCAAGATGTGGGAGAGGATCATCAACAGGGTGAACGCCCAATCACCATGTCGGCGCACAAAGACCGACATCCAGAACAGGTGGTATGACGTGCGCAGGAGGGTCCGGGAGCTGCTCAAGAAAGACTACCACCTGAGCCAATACACCGGCAGTGGCCCTCCTGCCAAGCCAGTATACCTCAGGCCCTGGGAGGAGAAGGTGCGGGCCATCCTTCCGCCAGTGAGCGTATATGGACTAGAGGACATCCCAGAGCCTGGTGAGTACACAACAAATGTACACAATAAACTGCCACAAAACACACACATCACTGTCAAGGGGAGAGTCAAACCATGCACTCATAGCAATTACACAGCAACTAGAACAGAATCATCCCAAAATGTGTATGTCAGTCAGATAAACACAACACATGCCATCAAAAAAGTCACATCCAACTGTGCCAACACATGTACAAACACAACCACAACTACAGCTAGGCAGTGGCACAAATAGAACTAACACACACATCCACACATGTAGCCACCACAACAACACCAACACACAGTGAAGACCACTCAAAGGAAGGAATTCTGTGTATGCTGGCCAAGTCAGTGTAGCCAATAGCATCATGGGAGTCGCACTCACACATATTGCCCCCCCCACAACTGTCCCATCAACACCACCCTGAACCATGCTCACATCACAGGGAGTGGAGAAGGACTCACAAGATGGCTGACACTGGCTACTGCTGTGGGGAGCACAAGGCTCTGCTGCCAACTGTGCACCAACAAACAGCAGGACACCACTGACTGACATCCTGAGAGACAACTTACACTCCCTGCAATGCAAGCACGTTCCATGGTGGGATATCTGGCTGGCTGGCTGGGTGGGAAGGGGGACTTGCAGCACTGACCATAGTCACCAGCACCTCCCCTCACACCCCCCCCAACACAAACTCCACAGTACCCACCTGGTAGAATGCAATGCCCTCCATCCTAACACAAGATCCCACAAAGCACCACCACCCTGGGTTATGTTGTGTGAAGCACAGGGACACTCTTGGGACTCTTAGCCAAACAACTGCCAGGACAACACTCCCAGCCATCCTGTCAGCACAGCCAGCCCACCCCACAGGGAAGCAGAGTCAAAAGGAAGGAAGCATGGGCATGCTGGGAAGGGGGTGGAGGCAATAGCATGATGGGAGTCGTAGTCACAGACATTGCTCAGCCTCACAACTGGCCCATCAACACCACCCTGAACCATGCTCACATCACAGGGAGTGGAGAAGGACTCACAAGATGGCTGACACTGGCTACTGCTGCGGGGAGCACAAGGCCCTGCTGCCAACTGTGCACCAACAAACAGCAGGACACCTCTGACTGACATCCTGAGAGACAACTTACACTCCCTGCAATGCAAGCACGTTCCATGGTGGGATAACTGACTGGGTGGGTGGGTGGGTGGGAAGGAGGTCTGGCTGTCAACCAAACACAATCAATGCAGACCATGTTCACACCCCAGAGAATACATAGAAATGCCCAAATAATGCAGGACAATGTGCCACACCAATATCAACCCCTGACTGTGACGACTTAGGACAATACAATGTACAGGCCCGCACCCCGAGGCACAGTCACAACTGTCAGGTGTGTCAACCACTGATGCCTGCAGAAACATGACATACATTGTTTGTGTCTCCCAAAAACAGGTGATGATAGGGACACAGCAGCAGACGCTGAGGAGTCCCAGTCCCAGGCTCAAGAGGATGCCGAGCTCACTGGCGTCGTACAGCCTCTGTCCTCCTCGGACGATGAAGAACAACCTGGCACATCCGGTGCAAGTCAACATGCTGCACCAGCAGGACCACCAGCTGCAGCACCAGCAGGTCCACCAGCTGCACCCCCTGCACCCACCCCTCCAACGACTGTCACCACGAATACCATCCCTGCCGACATGGACAGAATAAGGAACAACACCAGCGCAGTGACCCTGGACCAACCTGGGGCCATGGACACCACCACCACCACCAACCCCCAAGGTGGACCAGGGTTATCTGTGCGTGCAACTGCACACACTGCACATGTCAGCAGGGGTGGTGGGAGGGGTGGGAGACAGAGGTCGCTGCTTGCAGACGTTGCTGGTGTGCATGAAGACCCACAACTGGTACGCATAGCTGATGCGTACCAGTCCAGCACCGGAGAGCTCAGCCAGGTAGTGGGGCTCCTCAGAGACATCAAACAGCAGCAGGCTGCCCATCATGCCCGCTTGGACTCCCACATGTCCCATGTGGAGTCACACATGTCACGTGTGGACTCCCACATGTCACGTGTGGACTCCCACATGACCCGCGTGGAGTCCAAGTGGGATGTACTACATGAGATGACGGCGGTGCACAGGGACATTTTACAATGCCTCCGCCAGATGAACAGCAACCAGTCCACACCTCCCTGTGTGCCAACAACATCTGGTACCGAACAAACTGCAACTGCCACAGGGAGGGAGGAGGACTCTGGCGGAGAGTCCCCTGCACCGCAGCAGCCTGCACTTGAGGGCCCCCCCCCAAGAAGAGGGGTCGTCCGAGGAGGGGAAAGTGAGAGGCTGATGGCCAAGCGCAACTCCCAGGAAGCCTGAACCTGTTCTGGATTTTCGCCTTTGTGCACAGACTGTTCACCCTGTTGATGGCAACACTACTCCCACACATTGCATGGGGAGTACAAGTTGGAACAATGTGTCAGACAACTGTGGCCCCGATACTGGGGATCCTGTCTACCTGGACTTTCTATTCATCTAGGAACTTGGGATTGCAAGATTCATGTACAGCACAATCCATCCTATGCACTATTATCACAGATGTATCACAATAAACACAATAATACACCATACTTGCCTCTGTCGTGATTCCAACGTGGGTACTGTTATGGGGATGATGAACAACAAAATTACACTGTGTATGCGAACTGCAACAGCAAGGACAACACAGGCATGTGAGTACAGGCAACGTGACACATATGAGGGAGACACACCACCAGGGCTACACAACACATACACACCTAGGCCATCTGACTCATTGCCTACACTGATGTTGCCAGGGAAGACGGTGCAATGCACAGACACCACACCCATTCCCAGTTGTAGTCAAGTAGCCCACAGGTGCAGTAAGCAAATGGCAGTCAAATGTGTGACCACAGACAACGCACATCACTAAGTGAAGCACAGGTTTATTACACAGTAGCAACATGCCGTAACCACTACAGATGCAAGGTAACCCCACCTGGTAGCGGGCACACAGTCAACAACTGTAGACAGAAGGAAGTCCATGGGTGTGGCGCACATCACCTGTAGGGACACAACAGCTACCAGCCTGGATGTGCAATCACGTTGTCGGTGGACACAGTTGACCAAACGAATCTGAAAGTACCCTGTGAAGGACAGAAATGACACACAGTCAAAAGCAATGGAGTACAGGACAGAACAGCAAAACTCATGCACAATACATGTTACAAGATACCCACCCAGAACCAAGTTAGCATGTCAACACTGTTGGGGAGTACAGCCCACCTGTCACCACACATCGCAACACACATCCAGTCAAGTAGCCCATGGACACACTCCAACAGCACCAGAGCACCACCCACACATCATGCCAACTCACATCATTGACATGACACCTCAGGATACTCACATTCAGCTAAAGAAGTTGGTGATGAGCTGTGTGCGGACATCACCATCACCATCATCATCATCATCGTCACTGGCATCGTGTTCCAGGCCAGGATCCTCCACAGGTGGCGGATGTTGGTCATCGTCATCCTGGATGAGAGGCAACTCCTTCCGCACTGCCAGGTTGTGGAGCATGCAGCAGACGATGATAATCTTGCACACTTTCGCAGGGGCATATGGGAGGGACCCTCCGGTCTTGTCCAGGCAGCGGAAGCGGCTCTTCAGGAGACCAAAGGTCCGCTCAATCACTCTCCTGGTCCGACCATGTGCCTCATTGTAGCGCATCTGGGCAGGTGTCACAGGGTTCCTGAGGGGTGTCAGCAACCACGGCATGTTGGGGTATCCCGAGTCACCTACGGACAGACAAGTGCACATCAGCTGACTTGGAAAAGTGGGCGGAATACTACAGATCAGATCACACACAATGGCACAAAGTCAGTACACACCGACAAGCCAGGCACGCTGGTTCTGCATCTGTGCCATCAACCTGGGGATGCGACTACTCCTCATCACAAAGGCATCGTGTGCTGAACCAGGGAAACGGGCACACACGTGTGTGATGGTCATGTCTGCAAGACACACCACCAGTGCATTGACCGAGTGGTAGTGCTTGCGGTTCCTGTAGGCCTGCTCCTGGGCCTGTGGTGGTACCAAAGCCACATGTGTCCCATCAATGGAGCCAATGACATGCGGCATCCTCCCCAGGGCATAAAAGTCACTCTTCACGTCAGTGAGTCGTCGCAGTCTAGGGAAATAGATGTACCGGTTCAGGAAGAGCAACATTGCCGCCAAGAAATCGCGGAGCACACGGCTGAACATGGTCTGTGACATCCCACCAGCAGACGCCACAGTATGTTGGAAGGTACCGGTGGCAAAGAAGTGTAGGGCTGCCATCACCTTCACCTTGGGGGTCAGCGCTGTAGGATACGGCCGGCCAGGCTGCAAATGTGGGGACAACTGCACTGCAAAATCCTCAATCAGCTGCCTGGTGAAGCGGTACCGTCGGATGCTGTCCCGTTCCACCATCGTTGCCAGGTCTGGGAATGGCCGATGGACAGCAGGAGCCCTGCAGTGCAGAGGAGAAGTAAGCAAGATCGTCAGTCACCCCACATATGCGGCATTGAACACACTCAAGATCCCAACATACATCATCATGAGGCACAACTACATGAAGTGTGCAGTACCGGAACGACATGTATGGTACATACATGGCCAACATCTGTCAACACGGTCCTACAGGTGGCATCAATTTGTCCCAGGTTGGCCCATTGGATATCATGATGCTGTGTCACAGTCACCCCCCAGTGACATGTGAGGACAGATGTGCCCCAGGCACCACAGCTCAACGACAGGCACATTCCCAGGGACCCTGTAATGCCACATGGACACTGGCATCACCTGGAGTATCATGTGTACACCACAACAAAACAAACATGACCCCCACAGGTAGTGGCCACACTTGCCATGGCAGGAGAGCCATGGACGTCTGTGACACACACGCACAACATCAGAGTCCATGCACACACAACGTGGATGTGGAGACTGTCTCCCATTGTGCACATGAAATCAGAGACATTGTAAACACTACATGCACAAAGACTGTGGAGGGCCATCACTATTGTGCCACTGGGACACCCTGGCTCAAACATACCGTCCCACATGGGACTCACGGGGTATGTGACATGACATACACAAACACCACTGTGAAATGTGACCATGGCACATGCACAGATATGAACAGTTGCACATCACAGTGGTCACGTACACGTAACACCCAGGATCCTGTCCCCATTAACACGTGCACAGCCTGGGGGTGGCTGCCCACAGGTGACACCCACAGGACAACATGTACACCAACATACACACAATAGGAAATGCAGCCTTACATGCCTTATGATAAGGTTTGGACAGGCTGTCGTGATGTAGGTGTGCCCCTCACTCCCTGGGAGCTATCTGTGGCTGGCATATGTCCATCTGAGACAGGCATGCTGACATATGCCAGTCACATGTACAGTGATGCGTTGAACAGCAATGGACCGATCGGTGCCTCCGGCCGGCCCATTGCTTTCAATGTGTGCGGGTACGCGTTGTACCCCTGTGCGCGTTGTACTGCAATGGACCGATCGGTGCCTCCGGCCGGCCCATTGCTTTCAATGTGTGCGGGTACGCGTTGTACCCCTGTGCGCGTTGTACTGCAATGGACCGATCGGTGCCTCCGGCCGGCCCATTGCATTCAATGTGTGCGGGTACGCGTTGTACCCCTGTGCGCGTTGTACTGCAATGGACCGATCGGTGCCTCCGGCCGGCCCATTGCATTCAATGTGTGCGGGTACGCGTTGTACCCCTGTGCGCGTTGTACTGCAATGGACCGATCGGTGCCTCCGGCCGGCCCATTGCATTCAATGTGTGCGGGTACGCGTTGTACCCCTGTGCGCGTTGTACTGCAATGGACCGATCGGTGCCTCCGGCCGGCCCATTGCATTCAATGTGTGCGGGTACGCGTTGTACCCCTGTGCGCGTTGTACTGCAATGGACCGATCGGTGCCTCCGGCCGGCCCATTGCATTCAATGTGTGCGGGTACGCGTTGTACCCCTGTGCGCGTTGTACTGCAATGGACCGATCGGTGCCTCCGGCCGGCCCATTGCATTCAATGTGTGCGGGTACGCGTTGTACCCCTGTGCGCGTTGTACTGCAATGGACCGATCGGTGCCTCCGGCCGGCCCATTGCATTCAATGTGTGCGGGTACGCGTTGTACCCCTGTGCGCGTTGTACTGCAATGGACCGATCGGTGCCTCCGGCCGGCCCATTGCTTTCAATGTGTGCGGGTACGCGTTGTACCCCTGTGCGCGTTGTACCTCAATGGACCGATCGGTGCGCACCCATTGACAATGGGCTTGCCTGGCAACGGACGCGTTTTCGAATATTCGAACGAGTCGGTTGCTGGAAAATCAGTTGGTCACCCACAACAATGTTGCAAAATCATGTATGTCATGAAGTTGAAATTTTGAAGGATGCTGTGGGCGTGTTTTGGTGCTGCTATTCCATGGATTGGCCAGATTCAGAAGATGCAAACGACTTGGACCTATCACTTTGGACACAAGGGACAGTATCTGCCTCTCCAGCACATATATATTGCTGCATGTTCCCCTGAGAGCCCACTTGCCTGCACTACATGCTCCAGGACGACATCTGCCACTGCACTGCTGCTGTCTCTGCCCCTCTGGACCCTGCAATGGCACGTACTGTGGAGAGAGCCCCAGCCTTCAGCCTTGAAGAGAACCAGGCCCTGCTGGACAGCCTACTTCCACAGTACAGCAAGCTGTATGGGACACCAGGGGAGCAGGTGAGTGTTCTGTGCACTGCCTTTCTGAATGTGCATTTTGTCTGACTAGCAAGGCTGAGAGTCAGCACACCACTGGCTAGCAGGCTCACTGAGTAGTTGTCACCCCCCATAGTGTGTAGTGACTTGCACTGGACAGGTATGGTGCAGTGACAGTGCTTCTGAACAGGGTTTTACTCCCCATGCTATGATACCATGTAGTGACTTCTGGAAAACTGTCCATGGGCAGCCGTGCACTGCCTGGGTACACCATGTGCCCCTGTGATTGCGACATGTATATGCAACTGTGTCATGCACGGATATGTTGCATGTGTAGTAATGGCCTTATCACTTTGTCATCCTGACAGGCTTCTGCCCATCGGAAGCATGAGATATGGAAGGACATCGTCCGGGCTGTCCGGTCCGTGGGGGTCTACAAGCGCCGGATCCGCAACTGCCAAAAGAGGTGGCAGGACCTTCGGGGCTGGACCCGGAGGATTGCACGGGTCCAGCTGAAGCTGTCGCCTCCTCGCAGGAGGGGCGGAACACGGACCCTGACCCCCACATGCTCAGGATCCTGGCGGTGGTCTTTCCAGACCTGGATGGGCAGCTGAAGGCCAGAGAGCAGCAAGGAGGGGGTGAGTCAAAGACTGCACTGTGTACTCTGTCTAACATGTTATGTGCCCTCCTCGGGCCAGGTTGAACTGCCACAGTACAGCAGTCATGTTGTCCAGGAGCCATGTCCCTCTATTGTGCACTGCCCACTCCTCATCTGATACCCAGGTGTGGCCCTTACATGCAGGGAATTCTGTCACTTAGGACTGTGTCCTTGCAGTTTGCTTGACTCAAGGTGGGAGACAGCATCTGTTTCCCTGACTCTGTGGTGGGCATCATGGGTGGGTCCATTGCTTACACAATGCCTGTATTCTGACATGTATTCAGCGTGTTACTTTGATCTGTGGTCCAATTGCTGAGCTGATCCACCACATGTGGCTGGGGTACCTGGCACACACCCATGCTGCGGGTGGGAACAATGTTTGGGCCCCAGGAGTATGTATATGACGTGTGTCACACATACTTAGCCAGCTGCCTACAGTCCAGGGCTCATCCCTCATTCATGTGGGGCTGGACAGTCATGCCTACTCCAGGCCATACAATACACTCTGTACTCCCACTCCCGTGTATCAGAGGACACATTGTGCACAGTGATTTGACCCCTCAGGTGTCTGCCTCTGTGTCAGTGTGCTGTGGATTAGTCGCCAGGACTGCTGTGGAGTTTCTTGGTAGGGGCTCAGCATGCCACTGGAGATGTGACCATAGGAGACGATACTTGTGTGACACATAGGTGTCTGATCAGCTGCCCATGCAGACTGGGGCATGTAAATGTGAAGTTCAGGCAGCTGTTCCCCATGCACAGCAGAGTGTGAGGGGCTCAGGTTCAGAGGGTAGTGTCACAGGTCTCCCATATGTCCAATAGGTATGACCTGGACAGATGAGGGTTAAGAGGATGTGTTGTGGGGGGATGTACATGTGCACTTGTGCAGCTCCAGGACTTGCATTCCCCATGACCTACTATTGTGACACAGTGCAGAGTGTTGTTGTCTGGCTGCAAAGTCATACATCACTGAGACAGTGATGTATGACTTTGCAGTCATGCCTCCGCCATGGCATGTGTCTACTGATTGGTGATCCTGCAGGGGAGTGACATGTGCTACATGCACACCATAGTGGCGCTGGCTATCAGGACATGGGTGCATCATGGTGTCTGTCGCTGGAATGCATCACATGCATTTCCTATTTGACTCTGGGCATCCCTTACATCCGTAAACCTGTACTGACTCAGTGGCAAGAGCTGTGATGTGTCCACACCGTGTCCTCTGCACTGTCCAACTACTGTGTACTTGGTGCATGTGTCAACACTGGGGTGTTGCAATCCAACAGACACCAGACAGATGGGTGCAAGGCCATGTGGGATGTGAGTGCCATGCTTGGCATCAGACTGACAATTGACTTCTCCTGTTCAATTAGGGCACTTTTAGCAATGTACAACTAATGATGCCAGGGCTTGCTCTGTAATGTGCTGTGCTCACAGTGGTGTGTGCGTTTGGTGCAGGTGACTGATGTCTGTCTGTTTCCCCATTGTTTGCAGATACATCCACGGCCACGGAAGGGGACAGCTCCACGGACCAGGAGGAGCCGGAGAGCCAGACTGGGTCAGCAGCCGAGGAGTGGTCGGAGGGACCCAGTGGCACGGAGGGCGAGGGGAGCCACACCGAGGAGTCCTCAGCAGCATCCACCTCAGCTGAGGACCAGAGCAACTCGGAGGATGACTCCCTTGTGGAGGCGGGTGTCAGCAGCCACCACACCCCAGCTAGTGTTGCTGTCCCCGCCACCACCAGCACCACCACCGCCCTCCCATCGGCTCCCATTCCCCAGGTCCGTGGAGGCTCCCATGTCCGGGAGCGTGTCTCCTTTGGGCCAGGCACCGCACCCCCTGCCCCTGTGTCCCCTGCTGCCCTGAGTGAGGAGTCTGTGTACCTCCTTCGCCAGCTCCATGTAGGGCAGACAGCCATGCTGAGTGTCCTCCATGCGCACACCGCGCTGTTGACTCAGCTGGTGTCGTTCATGGAGGGCATCTCATCGGGCATGTCTGACCTACAGAGGGGCAATAGGTCCATGGACTCCTCCCTGACGGCAGCAGTGTCCCTCCTCAAACGGTCCCTCACCCCTCCTGCCTCTGCTCCATCCACACTCCCCAGCACCTTACCCATCCCAGGCACACACACACTGGCACAGGCACACACCAGCACACACACATCCAGCACACTGACACACACGCCAATGACAAAACGCACACGCACGCACATTCAGGGGACTGAAGCCAGACTCACAGGGGATGGGGCCCTGGAACACACACACGCATCCACATGCACTGCGCAGTCCTCAGTTCCCTCTCCCTCCAAAGCACCCTCCCTTGCCTCACCTGCAACCCCAAAGTCACAGCAGCTCTTCCTCTGTGACCTCGGCCTCTTCCCCACCGATGAAGCTGCTCCAGCATCCCGGGGGAAGAGGAAGCCCACCCACACGGAGCAGAGTGCCCCTCGCCCCCGGACACCCTCCCCCAGGCGCAGACGGACTGAGGCCCCCACCCGCAAGTCCCCCCGGAGTGCTAAGAGCAAGACCCCGCCACCACCCTGCAGCTCAGGCACAAGGTCTCCGTCCTCCATCCCTCAGGCCCCCACTGCACAGGTGCCCCCACCACACCCTGCCCCAGGTTCCCCCACCCACAGATATACCATCCCCAAGATGCTCCGGCCTTCTCCCCCTGCCACTTGCTCTCCCAGCACCACACCCCCCGCTGCGCTTGTCTGTGCCACTGATGTGGTGAGGGTGTCCCCCCCTCTGTCCAACCCACCTTGCCTGTTCCCCATTCTCCTCCCCTGGAGGTAGGCACTGCAGTGGAGTCCACTACCGCCCTGTCTGACTTGGGCACTGCAGTGGCGGACCTGTCCACCCCATCTGCAGGGTCCACTGCAGTTGTGCCGGCACCCACGACATCTGTGTCATGCCCCCAGTTGTGCCGGCACACACCATGTCAGACACCTCCACTGCAGTTGTCAGTGGCTCTCCTGCACCCACCACCCCTTCCCTGACTCCCCCTGGTGAGCCCTGATCCTGTCCCTGCGGTGCCTGGCCTGCCCCCGGTTGCCCCTCCTAGTGGATTGTCCCTGGTATTGTGCAGGCATGCGTAGGGTGACATCTGCCAGTGTCACCCTGTTTGAACTTTGACAATGGACTGGCCATTGGCCTTTGCTCTTTTTTCAGGACTTCGTTTGGCCTCAACACATATGCTGAATAAAGCAACTTTCTTTTCTCTAGTGCTCATGCTTCAGATGTACATGTTGTTGGTGCAGCTAACCATGCCCTTGCTGCAGTGATGGTGATATCTGGTCTCATGATTATGAAGTGTTACTGTGCAGGAACCCATGTGGTCCAGGGGGAATGTGTCCTATCATGTGGTGTATCCATGTCATCAATAGCAGCATCTGAGGGTGTCATGTGTTCAGTATTTGGCAATGGGTTTCCTACTTACATTGGCAATTTCATATCTGTGGCTTCCACCCCTGCACATCTGTTGTGCCTGCCATCGTTGCATTTGTCTACTTCCCTGACCGTGTTGCCATCTCCAGTGGACATGCAGGTTTGGGCATCAATGGGGAGGGACTCATCCGTGTAGTCAGTGCAACATTGCTATACAAGTGTGTTGGATCTGTGCTGATGATTCCGTTGGCACATCCATGACCAGGCTGATGTGATGGGAGCCCTCATTTGGTGCTAATTGTTGATTGTGTGACCAAGTGCTCAGCTGACATGATGGGGCCCTACTGAGGCAACATATGGCACAGCTTTCCTCACACAGGAGTGGAGTCCCCTCATGGCAGTGTGTACACGTGTGACATTGCCTGCACCCAAGGTGTGTGTTGTATGTGCATGTCTGTGTGTTCACTTCCATTCATCTGCGCATGCTGTGATCCCTAGTGTTGTACCTGTTTGTGATGCTTGCTGACTTGAGCTATGTTCCCCCAAAGTCTTCTCCCTGTGTTCTCTGTGATGTGGGTGCATGGCACATTACTGGTCATCAGGGTGTCACCCATAGGTGTGTTTGCTGTCAGGGCTGAGTTTGTGTGCAGACGCAGATGGGTCACAGTCAGGTTTCCCCTTGGCACTTGTTGTTTGCCCCTGTCATGTGATTTCCAGTTTGTGTTATCTTTCAGTGATTGTGACACGTTGTGTGTGTGACTGCTGGCACTCCTCAGGGTCCGGGCTGCAATGTTGGTTGTTGTCTATGTGTGTTCTTTGTGGGTGACCTTGGCTTCTTCATTGGTGTGTGACTGTGGCTGGGATCCCATTGGTCGGTGTGGTATTGCCGTCATGTCCATGTACAGCGTAGTGTGCAGTGTGTCAGACATTCAGGAGTCTTGTTGAGTGTCCATGTGTGATGTGTTTCTACACCTTGGTTCCCACCCACCACCCTGGAATAGTCATGGGTGCATGTGCAATGTCACCAGTGCATGTGTACTTCACTGCTGCACATTGTTGGAGGTCGAGGGGTGTGGTGTTGAGTGTGTGCAGATGAGAGTTGTTGCCCGGCTAGGCCCCTGCCTCCATGTTGGCCTTGGCTTACTGGCCATGCTGATTGATTTGTGCTTGTGTAGGTGTGATGGTAGTTTGTTGCTCAGGACACCTGACTGTGGTTCATAGTGTGAACGACATTTAGCTTTGTCATCACAGTGGTATTTTTATTCAGCCCAGGGTCACCACATTGTGGGGGCCCTGGGGGTGGTGCTGTGGTGTGTCTGTGACTTGCTGTGTCAGTTGTTGTTCCTACGTGCCTGTGTGACATGTGTGTTTTGTGCTCCCTCTCACCTGACAATGCCTGCTTGCCCACATAGGGGATTTGGATCCATGAGTTACCTTAGTGTGGCAGTGTATGCACATCTGTATGATTGGTATTCAGCTCTCCTCATGTGTTGTGTGGTTGCCTGGGGACACTGGCACCCCCACCCCTCACCTGCTGTGTATGATGACAGTGTTGGTCTGCCTGTTTGTGTTTGTGCATCTGCACCACTGCATTGGCATATCTTGGGTGTGCCATTGGCTGTATGTTGTTTGGTGTGTTTCCCCTGCTGTCCCTGGGACTCCTAGGTCATCGGTCAGCACAGTGATCATGGTTTGTGTGTCCCATTGCTGCCATGGTATGGTATCTGTTCACCTCACATCTGCTGTCTCCACAGGGTATCTGCATTTGTGTGCCCATTGGTGCAAATATGTGGTTCTGCATTCTGATGGTCACTTCTGTCATTGTGTCATTGATGACTGTTGACGGTCTCAGCCCCCATGGGTGTTGTTTGTCTGCACATGGCCAAAGGAATGTTTCATTTGCACTGCAGTATTTGGCTCCCCCAATTTATGTTGCAATGGGACACATACACTACTTTGCCACAGATGAGTTTTTGGTTCTGTGAGCAGGAATGATCCATGCAGTTTGGCAGTTGCAGCTCTTTCTTTGTCAACAATTACCTTTTGGTCACTGTGATGATGAGGGTGTAGACCCCATTGCCACAATGGTCAAAATGTGCTTCAGCTATGGACCCCACACTTGCCTTTTGGTCACTGTGATGATGGGGGTTTAGACCCCATTGCCACAATGGTCAAAATGTGCTTCAGCTATGGACCCCACACTTACCTTTTGGTCACTGTGATGATGGGGGTTTAGGCCCCATTGCCACAATGGTCATGGGCTGCTTGCATTGTGGGTGCCACACACATATATGTGTGGCACATGTGCTAGGGGGTCACATTGTATGTTGAAAGTCATGTTCGGTGTTGTAGGCATTTGACACAGCCTACACACGCTTGTCATGGTGGTGGGGGATGTCTTAATCTTGCATTCCCTAGGTTGTGGTGTGCTTGTTGTGTCATGCATTGTCCATCCTATGAGTGGGGGTGGTAGTAGTGGTAGGCATCCAGCCCCCCTGGGTGAGGGTGGTAGTAGTGGTAGGCATCCTGCCCCCCTGGGTGAGGGTGGTAGTAGTGGTGGGCATCCTGCCCCCGTGGGTGAGGGTGGTAGTAGTGGTGGGCATCCTGCCCCCTGGCTAAGGGTGGTAGTAGTGGTGGGCATCCTGCCCCCTGGCTAAGGGTGGTAGTAGTGGTAGGCATCCTGCCCCCCGTGGGTGAGGGTGGTAGTAGTGGTGGGCATCCTGCCCCCTGGCTAAGGGTGGTAGTAGTGGTAGGCATCCAGCCCCCCTGGGTTGGGGTGGTAGTAGTGGTAGGCATCCAGCCCCCCCTGGCTAAGGGTGGTAGTAGTGGTAGGCATCCTGCCCCCCCTGGGTGAGGGTGGTAGTAGTGGTAGGCATCCTGCCACCCTGGCTAAGGGTGGTAGTAGTGGTAGGCATCCTGCCACCCTGGCTAAGGGTGGTAGTAGTGGTAGGCATCCTGCCCCCTGGCTAAGGGTGGTAGTAGTGGTAGGCATCCAGCCCCCCGTGGGTGAGGGTGGTAGTAGTGGTGGGCATCCTGCCCCCTGGCTAAGGGTGGTAGTAGTGGTAGGCATCCAGCCCCCCTGGCTAAGGGTGGTAGTAGTGGTAGGCATCCTGCCACCCCTGGGTGAGGGTGGTAGTAGTGGTAGGCATCCTGCCACCCTGGCTAAGGGTGGTAGTAGTGGTAGGCATCCAGCCCCCCTGGGTGAGGGTGGTAGTAGTGGTGGGCATCCTGCCCCCTGGCTAAGGGTGGTAGTAGTGGTAGGCATCCAGCCCCCCTGGCTAAGGGTGGTAGTAGTGGTAGGCATCCTGCCACCCCTGGGTGAGGGTGGTAGTAGTGGTAGGCATCCTGCCACCCTGGCTAAGGGTGGTAGTAGTGGTAGGCATCCAGCCCCCCTGGGTGAGGGTGGTAGTAGTGGTGGGCATCCTGCCCCCTGGCTAAGGGTGGTAGTAGTGGTAGGCATCCAGCCCCCTGGCTAAGGGTGGTAGTAGTGGTGGGCATCCTGCCCCCCTGGGTGAGGGTGGTAGTAGTGGTAGGCATCCTGCCCCCCTGGTTGAGGGTGGTTGGCATCCAGCCCCCCCTGGGTTGGGGTGGTGGCGCGCATTCAGGCCCCTGTGTGCATATGTGGCATTGGTGATGGGCATCCCGCCCCTATGGTGCTGCTGGTGTAAGTATATTCAGATTCCCAGTGTATGTGTGTGATGTGTCGTGTACGTGTTGTATGTGTTTTGTGGTTGGTGTCTGACTTACCTTCTGCGCCGTACGCGTCCGTGCCTGTTCCGGTAGTAGATGTAGAATATTGGTATGATCGGGACGAAGGGATTCATGGTTGGTTCGTGTCGTTCGTCCTTCTCGTTGCTTCGCGTCGTCCTCGTCGCTTGGCTTCGTCCTCGTCGCTCGCTTCGTCCTCGTCGCTTCGCGTCGTCCTCGTCTGTGCTGTGTTCGTCTCGTAGCCGTGGATCGTGTTGTGGCGCGATTCGGAGCTTATGTGCGCCTCTCCCGGATGCTTTGACGTGCCGTGCGTAGCGACGGGTTCGGCGCGTACGGAAAGCGCATCGTACTTGTCCGGCCGGACGGGGCTGCATTTTCCCTTCCGTGCGACTCGATTCGGCGTTTCCGGATTCGCCTCGGTCGGAGAACAGGACCTGGTTTGGGTGAGTACGGCTCGGCCGGAATTTTTGCTGTTGTGCGCATCGTACTTGCTCGTTCGGTGTGCTGTACGGATCGGTCGGGAAACTGGCTTTCGCATGGCTTTTTTCCCGACCGAATGGTATTGGGTGCGCCTCCGACCGAGATCGGAATCGGCCCCTATGTCTTGAAATGTGACATCTGCCAACAGATGAAAGGCTCCACCAGAACACGCCCAGCGCAGACACCATTACTAATATTTGACAAACCTCTTGCATGTGTATATCTGGACCACTGCGACCCCTTACAATCTGATGGGGCTTACAAGTATATCATGGTTGCAGTGGATTCCTGCTCAAGATTCCTAGGGGTTTGGCCTCAGCGCTCAGCTGACGCTCGAACTGTTATAAAAGATTTGCGAGTCTTTATCGGGACATACGCAGTTGGGACGTTACATTCTGACCGTGGCCCGGCGTTTAGCTCTCGGGCTTACAAAGAGGCCATGAAAAGTATGGGCGTTGCACTGCGGTACTCCTCTCTGTACCATCCTGAGGGAAATTCGGTTGTGGAGAGGAAAAACTGGGACTTAAAGCAATCTTTAACAGCTAGGGTATTAGGCAGGGCGGTAGTTGGGTCAGTCAGCTTTATGGGGTACAAAGAGCAATTAATAACCAGCCAAGAAACTCTCTAGGGGGTGTCACTCCATATGAGGTCCTATTCGGGATGAGAATGTGGGTACCTGATCTTGATTATGAAGGCGCAGTGGCGGATTTGATATCCATGATCGTTTGGCTGTTTTACAGGATCTAAATGAATCCAGGAGACAACAAAGCAACGTTGTCCAGAAACAGACCGCCACTGGAGAAGTCAAGGCAAACACGGCAAGACCTGTATGGATCCCAAAAATCGGGGATCTGGTCAGAGAGAAAATAGCGGACAAAAAAGAATTTGAACCATCATACAGAAAACCTGTACCTGTCCTAGCAATTCAAGGAACACAAACTGTTCTTTTGCCGTCTCTTGCTGGGAAAAAGGAGAAAAGATTTGTCTCAATCGACCTAATCAAACCAAACTATGTGGCCGATACTGAACAGTAGGCCTCGTGGACTCCACAGTAGCAGATGCCCTCCTCTAGCTACAATCCAAGAAGTTCAAACATAAAGACTCATCACGTTTGAAGAGCCTCCTGTGCAGAATGAAGGACTAAGCAACAATGCTATGGAACTCGTTCCCCTTGAACCCGAAGTTCAACTTCAAAATCAAACTCAAAATAACAGACAAGTTGCAATAAGACCTAATACAGATGTCTACGTCAACATGCCTCGACAAGAGCAAACTACGATTTCAACAAATCCCGATGCAATTCCAACAATTGATCGTACTAATTCTGGCTACTTCATGAACTTTGATACATTTTCTTTGGATCCAAGTGAACTGGAAACGACGCCAGCCCAAAAATCACGTAAACAGCAAGCTAAAGACTTCGTGAACTTTCTTAAAAAGACTTACCTGGTATCGCCTTGAATTGAACTCTGGGTTATTACTGGGATTCTATTTTTTCTTTTCTGGCAAGGCTTAGTTATAACTTTTAGCATGCTTATTAATGGACGATATCTGCAACAAAGCTCCACAGCCGAAAAAGTTAATTTGATTTTAAAACCACATCAATCTTCACATTGTAAACAAAGAGACTTATCAACAGTGAACATCACAGCAGTTCCTATACCGGACGGTATAGTCTGGGACAAAGTTGATTTTGATATCTTCGGTCGGACTGAACTTTTAAAACTTGCACATGTATTTAAAATTTCATTAAGTGATATCATTACCTCCAGTACATTTTCTGATGATTGGGACTCTCAAACTGTTAATAACATGTTGTCTGATTTAGAAAAACTGCTGCATTTCCAAACACTGAAATGTTAGAAGGTAATTGTACTGTTACCAACAATATGGTCATCATTTCCTACACAAATCTATTTCAACTAGAAATGTTTTTGAGTACCATCAGTGGGAGCATTGCCCTACACCACCAAAAGGTAGTTCACATACATTTGCACAGAAATTTGCATATTTTTCAGGTTTTAACACCACTGACCGGACCTCATATTATTATAAGGCTACACCAACATCGGCACTGAAAATTATGTTGACTAACACCAAACAGATATACTCTGCTTCCTTTATTGCCCAATTGTCTGAACAGGGTTTTGACCTATGGAAGGACACAATAGACTTAAAATCAGTCTGGGGTTCTAGAGACTGGCAAGTCCAGGGAACAGAGGAGCTATTTAGAGCATGCCTCATTCCACAGCAGATGATATTTCTAAATAACACTGTGCAACAGACCTCCTGTCTTGGACTAGCCAAGAACAAGGACCTGAGCACACCTCGATTTTCAACACCATCACAGATGGGGGGGTGGCAAAGTTCGACTTCACAGGAAGGGGCGACAGTAGATGACATTTTAAAGTACAATAGAGCAGACCCTAATTGTCAGGGACTGTCCGGGACTATGTCGGGAACACAGTCAGGGACTTGGGAAGGACTGGGAACAGGGTAGAAAACGTTCACAGAGAGGAGTACAGCGCTGCCCAGGATCACACAGGAAGTCAGAGGAGAGAAGGGATCCAAATGGGAAGCCTGTACAAAGGAACAAGATGGCTAAGACTCAGAGAGGAAGGGCACTCACAAGGCATTTTAGCATTCAGACCAACTACACACAGGACGGATGTGCAAGACATATATATAATACAACATTAACAATAAAGGGAATGTGGGGTAAAGCACTCGGGAGCTCCACACGGTAAGACTGAAGCTCAGTAAGTTCCTCACCCACAATTGCTGATACAGATACTGACTGAAAATACCCACATATAGGATATGTATGCAAAGGCAGGGTCTGTGGAGCTTATACCTATGGTGATGTTATAACAGTAACTCAAAGACAATACTCACAGTGAACAAGAAACACCACCTAGGTAGTCAGCTGTGCCCACGGATCCTGGCGATCAAACAGGCAGTAACAGCAAAGGGGTAGAACTAAACACAAGCACAATAGACAAGGAGCTAGCAAGGAGGACTGCTTAACAGGAAAGGATGGAAATCACAGGGCACACTTGGCAGAAAGCAGGTAACAAACATACAAGGTAACAGAAGCAAGACAGCAGAATAGAAAGACAGCAAACTAGAACTAGAACCAAGGAAATGGGAAGAAAGGCAGGGGCTGGGAAAGGATATACAGAAGGGGAGGCTACAAGGGTATACTAAAATAGTGCAGGTTCAGGAATCAAGAAAACAAAGTAGCATAGAAGGCAGTGCTGGGGCAGGAACAAGAATTGAGCAAAAGCTCAGGAGTCAAAGAAGCACTGCAGGTAGTGCTAGTTGAGGAGAAGGGAAACTGCTGCAGGTCAGGAACAAGGAATGCTAAGGCTCATGAGTCAAGGTAGCACTGCAGGCAGTGCTAGTTCAGGAACAGAGAATTACTAAAGCTTCCGGAGTCAAGGTAGCACTGCAGGCAGTACTGGTTCAAGGAAACAGGAAATAGCTACAGCTCAGGAAACAAGGAGTCAAGAGAGCACTGCAAGCAGTGCAAATCAGGAACAAGAAATAGCTGAAGCCCAGGAACAGGAACAAAGAATAACTATAGCTCAGGAACTCAGAAAACAAGGTAGCACTGCAGGCAGTGCTAATCCAGGCACAAGGAATATCTTTAGCTCAGGAAACAAGGTATCACTGCAGGCAGTACTAATTCAGGCACAAGGAATAGGAATAGCTATAGCTCAGGAACTCAGAAAACAAGGATCGGTCTCACCGGAAAACAGATACAATGACCAACACTGGGCTGAAGGGAGCTGGGGCTTAAAAGAGCTCACAGTAATCACATGCATCAGGTTTGAGCAGGCTAGCAGCAGCCAGCCACAGGTGAACCGAATTCCTCCGCCCATCCTTGGCCTGCAGGGGTGGAGACAAAGCAGTGAGCAGGGGATTATAGGTAATGGAGTTTCCAGCATGAGCAGACTGGCTTCCACAAAACCCGGCATGTATTGGGAATGGATGTCAATTCCTAAATGATGTCCAAATGCCTGGAAGTCAGGCTATGCATACAGGGGAGTGTCTGGAAGTGTATTAGAATACCGGAAAGTCCCACAGTTCAGCCCCCTGGTGGTGGACACGAAAAACGCAGGGAGCAAGTCGTGACACTAATTGGAAAGAATGGTTGGCTTGGCCCTTAGACATGAATGAATGTCAGAAACGATTCTTGGGTATTACCGAAGGGTACAGTATCCACAGGCCAGACCCACGTTATGTACAAAGAGAACATCCAGGGGTAGTGACGTCCTACAGTGTTGGGAAGTTGTGCCTTGATTGGCTAGAAACCTCAACACTCACGGAAGTAAAACAACACTTAGCCTTACTCTCACAAGTCATGGATCGTAGGGATTTATTACTCGGTCCCAGGAAACAACGTCAGAAACGTTTCATATATGCTGGCATTTATGCTGCCTATAATGAAAATTGGAAAATATCACAACAAGAGGCCGCAGAGAGAATACGGGAAATAGACCGTATTAACTTAGAAAAATCGTTGGCTGTGGTAGACAATGGGTTAACAACTTTGTCCTCCAGAATATATTCCTTAGGCAACATTGTATCTTCTGCGATAGACATACTGGAACAAGATTTAGCCATATTACAACACAGGAAATCTCTGTTACGTTCTGTTATGTTATTGAGCTGGACGCTGCAACCTTTGCGTGCAGGCTATGTGCCTTGACGTTATATCAACAGTACGTCTCTGTTTTCTGAATATAATCTAACAGATAAACAGATGGAAATGGCACAAAGGGGAGCAAGATATACTATGCTGCGTATTGAAAAACTGGACAGGTTACCATTCACTGTAGCGGAGTTTCCGTCTACAGAATGGCTAATCCATGGCCACATCACTCTACCGGTCACCACTTTTCAGTTTCAATATTGCCTTGAGCAAAGGCAGGCGGACAAATATGAAAAGATGGGTAAGGAATACATTAAGGAGTCTTGGGAGTTACCATACAGATTTCGATGCCGGAGTAGGGATCGAGAAGTGTTTCTAAGTGGTACAAACTGCAAAAACGCTTTGAGCGGTTCTCTCATGTGCCAGGACATTTCACTGCACGGAGCTAGCAATGGTTCAATAGCAAACTTGTCCTGTCACATGAAAGGGACTCCAGCAGCCGTGATTACACCGGTATTCGAGCTGCTCTCGAATGGGAGTTACTTGATGCTGAACGATCAAGGTTGCTGTGGAATGATTCCAGGCGTTGCCTATCTGGTCACTGTGAACTCCAGGGTTACTTGCTGTATGCAAGTATTGTTTCCCCCAACAAGTACAGTCAGGGAGGCGCCGTTATGGCCTTCGTTGAATGTTTCCTTTATACAATTTGATACTTTGAGCAGACTTAAAGCCATGCTTTTGCAGCAACCCGTACCCTTAACCTGCGCTCGAGAGACCTTTGATCTTCAAATCGCAAGGACCTCGACCGAGATACAGGCACTTATACGTACAAACTGCCCCTTTCACTTCGCAGAAATGGATGGTGGTATCTTTAACATGTCTGATACGAGTGGTATTGTACACCTATTTAAGACCATAGGGTCAGGATTTCTAAGCACCTTTCAGACAATCCTCGGAGTTATTCCAAATTTTATACACTCCGTATTGGGAAGCGTTTTTGGAGGTCTTCCGCTGATCCTGCTTTCTATCACAGGGATCCTGATCGTCATTTTTCTGCTCCACAATGGACGGCCCAATTACCAACGAGATGGCAAAAGCACTCCTTGAGCGCAAATATCGTGAGCGCATGGTGCAACATCTGGGCACACCTCGCCTACGGGAACTGAGCGCCTCTTGGTTCCTATCATATAGACCAGTCTGGATGGACTGCATCTTACCTGTTCTTCGATGCCTGTTTTGCGGTGAAGAATGCGTGTTGGACCTCTGTCTGACACTTGCAACGGACACGCCTGCGGACTTGAATACCCGGCTGGAACCCCTGAGGGCCCATGCTCGGCAATGTCCCCAGCGTATTCCCATCCTGATGGCTGCATTCCTCGAGAATCCGCAGGTGCCTTTTACAACTGGGTTGAGCATCAGCTCCACCGCTAGCACCGAGGTATCGACTACAGCACCGGCTGCCTCTACTCCAACTATTGGCAGTACTGAATATCATCTGTGCTCCATTGACGTACTTTGCGAGGTGTTACAAGGACCGTCCCCTGCAGCAGCAAGCAATGACGATGTTGCATCTCCCAGCCAGGACACTTAATCTATAATTGGCTCATCGTGTGCTGGGAAAGAATTCAGTTTTTCTTTTTCTCCAAAAACTCGACTAAATTTGGAACATTTCCTTTAAATTAACACTTTCACTGGAAAAAGCATGGCCTTCGAATGCTTGTAGTGCTTCGACTTATATAAACAAACTCATTTAGGACTTCGGCTTAAGTATCAATCACAAAAAAATGATTTTCGAAGTAAACAGATTTTTTATCTTTATCTTTTTTCACCTCTTAAAACTGTTTGTAAACGAATTTAAGACAAATGTTTTTACAACACTTGGTGATGGTTTTAATGGTATTAATGCACTACTACCTAATAGTGGAAATGGTTTGCCAGCATTTTTATCATTATTGACTGTTTGGAAGAGGAGTGGGTGTTATGTTCCATATAGGTACCCTAATATAGGCCCGGGTAACATCATACCCCTTCACCTACATTACCTCCCCTACACTACACTGTAACGGGCCTTTTAGGATGGATCCTTTACCTAGTTCTAGTCCTGGGTGCAGAAGGAGGGTTTCTCCTAACAATAGAGTCCTATAACTCCATCAATAGACTCACACAGTATGAATGAATATTCATAAGGGTTCTTAGAAACCAGGCTGGGGCTACACCACCTTCCTCCCCATATCTACGTACACAGTTCATCCCATACATCATCCTCACATCCAACAATGGCTAATACAAGCAACAAGGGACAAAGGAACCCTAGATACTTTCCGTATAAATACAGCACATCTTGCTAGTGTTAGTTAGAGGGAACCGAGACTTCCAGGCCGACACACTGACCAGAGACGCTGATGCTCCTGCATGTAGACGCTCCAGCTGACAGTGGTCTGAACATCCCTCGCGGGGTGTCTAACTGGAGACCAAGAAGGGCTCCTACATTCTCATACTTCAGGTAATGGGGTTCGACTAAATCTTAGAGGGATTCTTGGCTTCACACCTACTCACATCCTAGGTACACTTAGGTACATCTAGATAGGCATCGTAGGAGTACGCGCTTTCTTTTATCAATGCATTTATATTCATGTATTTATTCATGTGTAGTGCAAAATGGTAGAACTATACTATCCATTTATATTCACTGTACTGCTAATCATATATCTCTGCTACTGTCTAATGGTTGTTGCAGCTCATATATTCTACACAAGAATAACGACTGTTCAATAAACCCTTATTGAAACGCCCAGGCTGTTTATTCTGTGTATCTCTGAGACAAGATAAGTGAGCACGAGTGACTGAGCGAAAAGTAGTACATTGTTTCCACGATCCTGATGGATCAGGGTTGTCATGTTCTAAGGTTGCCAGAAACTGTTCTCTCCCCGATAAGAGGAGACACTAGTTGCATTGTGAGCTAGCTTATGCAAACAGGCTAACATTCTTGGTGGGGGTGCTCAGAATCTGTCTGCCACCAAACCCACAGTGTATGTTATCCGAACGCGCAGGTCCTGTATTGGTAACATAGGAACTACACGACAAAGTGTACAATTTGTTTTCAACTATTGGCACATAATGATAGAGCATAGGTGGCAGCCAGAAGCCACATTAAAACGTGGCTTGTCGAAGGTCAAGGAGCACCTTGAGCTGAACTAGAGCCAGCCCTATGGCTCGAGCTTTAAGTGGCTCACCCACCTCTATTCTATATGTAATTATGGAATGGAGAACTGTTACTTCAAAGGTCAACAATCACTTAATTTTAATGTGTAACAGAAACACCATTTTCATTTATTGATATATTTAGTACCTTATTTATCAAACATTCAAGCAGCAAGCCACCTTGTGACATATTTACCATTATATGGCGCATTCCTGTCATTTTCTAGCACAGGCACACTTTTGGCTGCCTAGCACCAATGCAGCCACTCTTGTGTCATGTTGCAAGTGTACCTGCATTGCAGGCAGGATTGTTTCCTGCACAAAAACAATCCTCAGAGGCATTTTCCTTATTCCAATTGTGCTGCAGACTGCAGCGCACTTAGAAAGAGGAAACAACAAGGAGAAATACAGATATTTCTCCTCATTGCGCCTCTGGTAGCAAGGCATACAATTCTGACATATTCCCAGATCTACCAATGTTGGTAAATGTTGGAATGTGTCAGAATGCATGGGTGTATGCATAGGAACACCCACACTCAACCCATGGCACACCTCCCTGCCAAAGAGTAACACTCTAGATTTATCAAGCAACTCAAGGCCTTGGTGGCTTGATAAATCTCATTTAGGTTTTGCGTCACCCTTGCTCCCCCTTGCATGGCACAAGGGTGACGCAAAACCTTGATAAATATGCCCCCTAGTTAGTCAGCTCATATTCATATACTTTGATAAAGTGCTTTATGCTATTGAATGCAACCTGTGTTATTGGCAATACTAGATGCAAAGGAGGTACATGATTGAAAATGGTGGCTTTTGTAAAAATAATTAACAATATAGGGACTGTAACTGGCAGGCTAAGTGGTATGGAGGCTACAGTTTTGATGTGATCTTTGCCCTGGAGCCTATTCATTGCCCAAAAATAAGGACCTACAAAACAGAGCAAAATTCTCTAAGAATAACTTTGGCTCAGCTTTTGTGACTTGATCCTAGAACTAAGTCAATCATTAGCGAAAGGGCCAGATAAACCAAGCTATTTAGTGGTTGCAAAGCCTGCGATTCACTAGCTCACAGGGTTTGCATGCACTAAATTGTATTTTTAAATGTATTACCCCCATGCAAAATGCATAGAGAATCGCAATTTAGAAGGGGCGTGTTTAGGGCATCCCTTCCAAATTCCGATTTGGAATGCTAAGTGTCAATTATTTCTGACTGCAAGTTTAGTTGCAAAGCAAGCAGGTTATTGATTCCTCAAAGGAGGTTGTAACTGAATTGTAAAGAGGAAAGGGCCCCTGTGGTATCCCTTCCCATTTGTGAACACAATAAAAAGGGTATTTGCGAGTGGTCAGTAGACCAGGGGCCACTTCCAAATCTTAAACATTCTTTCTTAAATGCAGGGTGATTAAAAAACATGTACTTTATTTTTATGCGGTGACAGAGATTGTGGAATGCTGACCCCCGCTGCCCCCTATCCCTGCAATGGCATCCAATCCGAGTGAATAACAATTTACGAACTAACTCATGAATGCTGTTGAGGTAGTTTGAATTGCAAAATCAGAAATGATTCACACAAATTCAATGTGCAATGTGCTACGACTTTTTGTATATCAATTCTTTGTACAGCTGGCTCAAAGGGTTGCATGCAATTAAAGCACCAAGCAAAATAGATGTAAAGAAACAAAAGACTTCAACGTCAATACCAAATTTAAATAAACAAGATAAACATGTATTGTGAATACCATAATTAGAATGGAAGAAAGGCAATAAGGGATGTAAAAGATATTTAGTAAGGAAGATAAGCTATTTGAACTCAATAGGAAAAAAACATGTTTTTTGTTCGTCTCTTGTGCATTCAAAAAGCTGAAACAATTTGCATTCATTTTATTGGTGTCTTACTAGGACCTACTTACCTTGCAAAGTTGATTCATGAATGCATGCGGTCCAATAAGTTGAGGTGGTAAAGTTTTTTAGGCTTGGATCTTACCACTTTCTGGGACAAAAATCAGCCCAGTGGTACGAAGCTGAAGGGCATTTTTAAAATGGGTGCCAAGAACTCGGGTATACTGAGTGGGAGTCTTAGCCACATCCATCTGGTGTAAAAAGCTCTGCAGTGCACAAAGGTCTTTCAGTAGGTGACTCTTAATGGCCTTGCACTTTGAATTGGGTCAGCAGAGTAACACATGGTGCTGCATCCAGCTAGGCAACTACAAAGATCAATAGCATTAGTTTAACACATTGTTTGTGAATTTCACCAGCAATAAAGAATTCTAGTTGAACAAGTTTGTTCAAAGTTGGTGCTTTTTTTAATGTTGCTCTAGGTTTATCCCTAATCCTTGTCTTCACAAACAAAGAAATAAATAATACACCAATATTGGTCTGCAAATATGTAAAAGGATCTGTTAATTGGAATGTTTAAGGCAAATTGAAGTTTCTGCCAATAGTGTAGGTTTCCTCTGAAATGGATTGTTACCTAGTCTGCTTTGAAAGAATTACAGAGGTAGCCCCGCATCTTTTATATGCTCATAGGGGCATGTTCACAAAAACAAGATGCAAGCAATTTAGCAGCACCGCACTTCATCATTTAAAAATGCAGGGATGCATCCCATTCACAAGAATATGGCTCATCCCTGTGTTTTCCCTTGTGCCGTTTCTAAAAAAGCTGCCTAGCGCCAATGCAGACACCCTTGCACCATGGTGCAAGGATGCCTGTGTTGCAGGGATGATTGTTTATGTGCAGGAAGGGACACCTTCCAGCACAAAAACCATCATTACAGGCGATTTGCTCCTTCAATGTTTGCTGCAGAATGCAGCACACATAGAAACAGGAAAAAATTAGAAGAAATAAAAATATTTCTCCTTGTTGTGCCATTCTAATGCCTCCTTTTCAGTGGTGTTAATTATTGCCGTTGCCTCCGATTTGCAGATCCTTATAAATCTGGGGCTGCATCAAAAAGCAATGGGTGTTGTGGTAGAATGCCCACAGCAACACCCATTGCACGCCCCTTTCACGCAGATTCCTGCTTAGCGCCACTTTGTAAATATGGAGAAGGGCATTGCGCCCCAGGAGCGTTGTCAAAAGAGAAACAACTCAGAAGCATGCATTGAGGCTAGATTGTTGAATAACCACCAATTTTTCTCGAGCAGGCTCAGAAGAATCATATACTCATTAATAGTACAGGAGTTGTTCTCTTCCTCCCCTTTCAGGTTTTGATATGAAGACCAGTGGAATGTTCATCAGTTCTTAAAAACTGCATCTTAGTTTGTTATTAATAAGACTCCTTAAACCAAGTCTCACTGCCCTAAAGTTTCCTGACATCCACATTTTCACCATTGTTATGCATTTCTCCTACTGTGAGAGTCCTTTATATTGAAGACCTCTCAGAGATACCTGCAAGTCAAAAGCAACTTCTTAGAAGGCCTGCTTGTGATGATATTTTTCTGTTGCATTTCGTATGCTACCCAGGGCTGCATTTCCTCACAATAAAGACATGCCTGCACCTTCCAAGCAAATCACGGTTTCGAGCTTCTTAGGGAGGGAGCCAGTGAGTCTGCAAAGACCTATAGAGGAATAGTGATGGGAGGTAATCAGCTCCTTTCTGCCAGACCTGGCTCAGACTGTTCACATTTGTGGCAAGACTGAAACTAGACAGGACCATATGTTCACTTCATTGTCATTTACAGATAGTGATTAACTAGATGGCATTAACAAATTTACTTAAGTTGAGAATATCTTTGAAACTATCAGAAAGAACTGAATTCCAGGTTCAAATTAGAATGCTGCAGATCAAAATACATTTGTATTGCAAGTATAAATTAAGAAGTGCCTCCCACACCCAATTTAGTAATAAAAGGTTGCATCAAGTTTTGAGAGATGGAATTTTCTTGTTAACCTTTCTTTTTATGCAGAAATAAAGACCAGATTAGGTATATTTAGTTGTGTGAAAACAATGATTCAGCAACAAATGCACTTAACCTGCATATCTGTAAATGTCATACAGTATCACTTTTACATTAAATAATAATGTTGCGGCTATTGATAGTTGTCATGCCAGTCTAGTTTCCTAGGAATTCAGTCTGGACCATCCTTTCTGAGGCTTGCCCAAGCCATATATTACTGATACAATGTAGAAAACTGGGTTTTTCTTGCAGTACTCCCCCACATTTTGCTTGGGATCTGGTGCAACTTTGACTGAGAGTGTGCTGTGTTCCTGCTAACCAGGTCCCTGGCATCAGTGTTCTTTCCCTAAAATGGTTTCCCAATTGGCACAACTTCAGCCCACTTATAGGTCACTAATAAATGGAACCCCCCTGGTGCCTAGGGCATTGGAACTGAAGACTGTCTACTAGAGCTGCAGCATGTCTAGTGCCACCCTAGGGACCTCTCACCAAGATCATGCACACTGCCAGTGCAGGCTGCATATCTTGGTGCAGAGAAAACTGAAGAGTCAACATGGCACACATCCCTGTATGCCATGCCCACAGGCACTGCATGAGATATAGATGAGTCACCCCTGCAGCAGACATTAAAGTGCATATGCTCTCTGTGTAAATCTTTACCATGATTGGCATATTTGATTTACTGGTAAGCCCTCAGTAAAGTGCACTAAGTGAGCCAGGGCCTATAAATCAAATGGTACTAGTGGGCCTGTAGCACTGATTGTGCCACCCACATGAGATGCACTAAAAAGGTATCTCAGACCTGCGACTGCAGTGTCTGTGCACTGTTTGTTAACTGCTGTGTCGACCTGGCAAGTGAACGCACTTGCCAGGCCCTAACCTTCCCTTTTCTTACATGTAAGGCACACCTATGGTAGGCCCAAGGTGCCCCCCTGGGTAGGGTAAAGTGTATGTGAAAAGGAGGACATGTACTGTGTGTGTGACATGTCCTGATAGTGAAATACTGCCAATTTTGTTTTTCACTATTGAAAGGCTATCTCCCCTATAGGATAGAATGGGAAATACTTTGTAACATCTTACAAGTATACCTTCCCATAGGGACAAGTAAGAGAAATAAAGTTTAGGCTCTCTGAACTCAGAATTTAATAACACATCTTTTAGTAAAAATGGTTTTTAAATTGTGGGTTTGAAAATGCCACTTTTAGAAAGTAGGCATTTTCTTGTTTAACCATTCTGTGTGCCTCTGCATGTGTGTGTATTGACTGTCTGGTTTTGGAGTGACAGGGGCTGAGGATGTGCATTCACTGTAGACAGCCACTTGGGGGTTGAGGTGTGCTTGGCCCTTCCTGGATGACTCAGAGCTGAGCTAAATAGACCTAAGGCTATCTGACTCATAGGATAGAATGGGAAATACTTTGTAACATTTTACAAGTACAACTTCCAAATGGGGCAAGATAGAGAAATAAAGTTTGGGCTCTCTGAACTCAGAATTTAATAACACATCTTTTAGTAAAGATGGGTTTTAAATTGTGTGTTTGAAAATGCCACTTTTAGAAAGAAGGTATTTTCATGTTTAACCATTATGTGTGCCTCTGCCTGTTTGTGTATTGGCTGTCTGGATTTGGAGTGACAGGGGCTGGGGATGTGCATTCACTGTCGAGCGCCACTGGGGGGGGGGGTTGTGGTGTGCCTGGCCCTTCCTGGATGACTCAGAGCTGAGCGGAATAGAGTAGGGGAGGAGATTTCCTTGCACGTGAATAGGGCCTGTCTCCCTTGCACTATGCTGTCTCTACCCCCTGTGGTCATACTGCACCAGTGAGGAGAGAACTGGTTTGGACTGGGTTTAGAGACCCTTGCACAAAGAGAACAAAGACATTTTGGGGTATATGTATTACACCTAAAACCCCAAAACTTTAGATTACTTCAGGACTCAAGCGGAACCTTTGTCAAGCAGAAGAGCTGAAGAGCTGTGAGGAGGAGTACTGCCCCTTTGCTGTGTGCTGTGTGGGGTTGGCCTGCAGTTGCTGTTTCTGCCAAGGAAAGCACAAAGACTGGAACTTTGCTTTGACCCTGCTTGAAGAAGATCTCCAAGGGCTTGTGTGTGCTGGCCTCCTGTTCTGAAGTCTCAGGGACACAAAGACTTCACCCTGAGCTCCCCTGAACTCTGCTGCTGAGAGTTCTGACCTGCCAGGAGGTGCCTGTTCCAGTTCTGGGCCTCTGGAGGTTGTTTCTGCTGTTTGGGAGCTGGAAGAAAAGAAGAACTTAAGAAATCGACGCATCGCTCTTCTTGTGGCTGTTGTTCCGATGCAGCACCGCAGTGCGAGAAGAATCTCCATGCATTGCCGCGCTGCTGAAGAACTGACGCAGCGCCTGCCGTGGCTGCAAGAACCGACGCATCGAGGGATCGCGGCTGAAGAATCCGATGCAGTGCCGCTCGACGCCGCATCGATCACCAACACATCCTGGATTTCCACGCATTGTACCTGTGTTGCAAGGTTTCCTGATGCATCACCCGTGGACCAGAATCATCTTGGAGTCGACGCATCACTTCCCCCTACAGACCGGATTGGACGCATCACTTCTCCTGCATGCAGTAGAACTGTTGCATCACCTCTCCAAAGTCTCGGGAACTGACACATCTCTTGGTTTTCTATGGTTCCCATTTCTGACGCTGTTTGGCCTTGTGAATTTTGACGCATCTACAGGTACTTTGTGAGAAATCACGCATCCATAGTTTTCTATGGACCAAGTTGTTTAAAACCTTTCTGAAAGTCTTATTCTTATTACATGTGTGTTGTATTTTTGTCATTTTGGTCTTGTTGAGTTTAGATAAAGATACTTTCTTTTTCTAAACTGGTGTGGTATCCATTTATGGTGTTATCACTGTATTACTGTGTGTTTTGAGTACAAACACTTTACACATTGCCTTTGGGATAAGTCTGTCTGCTTGTGACAAGCTACCCAGGAGGTGAACATGGGTTATCTAAAGTGGGTATCCCCCTTATCCTGACTAGAAGCAAGGGTCCCTATTTGGACAAAGGTACCTTCCTCTGCCAACTAGAGACCCTCATTTCTAACACCGGGCCAAGGGCGGGCCTGTCCGCGCGCGTTGGAGCCCAGAGGAGACTGGGCTGGGTCCCCCCTCTAATACCTGGGCCTTGAGATCTATAACGCTACTATCATGGGAAAAAGAAAGATCAAGCAAGCGGATCCAGGTGGGGAGTTTATTACGACTCTCAAATCTTTTCTGGTAAGGGCTGCAAATGTACTCTCTAAAGAGACAGACTTACAGAACGTAGATTGTCCTTAGGAGAGCCAAGATCGGGGAATGTTATTAATGCGAGCCCCCTGAGAAATGTATCAACTGCTTCACCGGGGGACTCTCACTCTGATATCTCCGATATTCAGACTGGACAAAATAATAGTGCTGTTACTTCTCCAAAGGAACTGCCTGTAAAATGAAAAATAGGAGCCCGCAGACAACACCAACCCCCATAAACAAGGAAATCAAAAAGGGGGCGCCTATTTGAATTCAACAGCCGCATATTCAGGGCTTGACAAATGAGAACTTGCAGGAAATATATTTGAAACTGGAGCATGCTTTGTCAAATCCAATCCAGCCCCTGATAAGGCAATTAGAGTCTCTAGAACAAGGCTTAGTTTAACTAATTGAGCAGGGCAAGTCAGTGCAGAAGACTGGTCCTTCTATTGTTCAAAGTGGTGCTATGAAGGCCTTGAATCCACACTTAAAGTTGTTTGTACCAGCTATGGGTGATAATGACAAATCTGGAGAGTGAAGGGGGACAGAGGAGCCACAGAATAAGTCTCAGCAAACGCGCTCACAATCACTGGGCCAGAACAAAGAAGATTCACATCATAGAGAGAGCTATCTATTGAGTGAGGGCCCAGGTGTTACAGGTACATCTGCAGTTTCCATTCCTTCTAATAATCAGTCTACCTTGAGTAGATCAATCCTCAGGGAAGCCCAAGCTTTGAACCCCCAACTAGCACCCGAGACAGCCTCAGCTAGGGAGGAAAGAAAGGCACATCCAAGGGGATGATGGCTATCAAAAACTGAGTAGGGTGGGAGGGAGGGGGAGCAAGATCTCAGACAATTTGCCTTCCACCCGCAGCAAGCCCATATGTGCTCATCTTGGTTAATGTTCCGGAATTAAGAAAGTCACAATATTAGTCAACAGAGCAACATATGGGAAAAGCACTCCATTGGTTGACAACATTTGGCAGAATGGGCATGCTTATACATGGGCATATTCTTATGGCAAGAAGAATCACTTGGGTTGGACTGACCCTAAAAACCATTTCAGGAGACTGTATCGTGATAAACTTTAACAGCCCAGGATTAGTGAGGGATTTGCTGGGGCAATTACCCATCGCGCCATCAATTGGAACCCAGATATATGCACCACCATTAGGCTTTTTTTTACAAACCCTAAGAAGTTTGCAGGATTCAGGGAGGGGCAAGTGATAATGTGGCCCCTAATTTTAGTGAAGCAAACCCCTTGAGAGGATTTACCAAAGTTCACACTACCAATAGGTTTGCACCATTAGAGGGCTTAGATGATCGTGACTGACTCGCGGGGAAGGAAATTATGAGAGGTAATTAGGAGGAATGCAGGCCACCGCTTAATATGGAGTATGAGAAGGGGAAGGAAGGGCTGAAGAAAATTAAGATGATTACCTGGAATATAGCAGGGTTCAGCCACAAGAAGGATGATAAAGATTGGCAAAGTGAGATAACATAATATGACAATATATGCCTCCAGGAAACTTGGCAGGTGGCACCTATATTTATGGATGGCTTTAGATCCTACCAAACTCTGGTGGTCCCATCTAGAGCTGGCAGGGCAAAATGTGGTATTGTGACATTGGTGGCGAATACCTTTAGTATCAAAATGATTTTTTTTTTAATGATTCACCTTATTTTCAATATCTAATATGTGAGTGACAAGGAGACTGGGATCTGTAAATTATTAATTTTTATAATAACAAATCTGATGACATAATGGATACTGTGGTGAATGAAGTGGAAAGGGTGATTGATGATGCTAGCACCCGACATCTTAAAACATTGAGAATTATCTTGGTGGGTGACTTTAACATTGGAGTTTGTCATTTAGTGGCTAAATCCGTGTGTGGGGTAATGGACTGTGATGGAGATCCATTCACTCACTTTGAACATAGTATTTACGGAGAGGCATTGAATTGGATTCTAGTTTTATGGAATTTGGGGATAGAAAATAGGATCAACCTGCTAACAAGAGGTATGGATAAGATTTACGAACGTCCTGATTTAGGGTCAACAACTGACTTTATAATAACCTCTGAATCCTTATGCTCTAGATTTAGCAATGAGCAGGTCACTTTACGGCATTCAGTGACCATGCTTCTCTTACATATGAACTTATGTGGTAGAATAATGTTAATAAGTATATTGAGAAAGTACCTAAACCCGTTTTGGCTAGGTAAAATGGTCATGTATTAAAATGGGACAAAATAGAAGGTGTAGATTTATTACATACACTGATCATCGACAAATATTCAGAGGTCATGATTTTTTAGATGATAGAGCTTTCGAAGATGTTTTGAACTGATTCAGAAACCAACTGATATGCCGATTTGATAATAGAGAGATCACTCAAGAGCCATGGTTTGATCGTAATTGTACTAAGACCGCCACAAATTTGCGGATTGCTCTGCGTGCAGTTCCTATGGATATCCTGCTTAAACAGGCCCTATAAGCCAGATAGAAAAAGGCGAGGCGAACTTGGTAAAATAGTTTAAAAGAAAAAGCTTGGTAAGATCTAAAAAGGCACTGCAGAAAAGGGATAGCCGGGAGTTTTGGAAGGCGGTAAAAGCCCCTTTTCTAAAAGAGGAGTGGACACCGTCGCCAGACATTCATATTGAGTAGGACGGCTGGGTTACACACTTTCAAAATATCTTTAAAAATAGTAAGGTGATGGTAAATAACAATCAATGTATGGAAGACCAAATGAATATTCAGTCAAGGTGGGAGAATTAGAGCATGCACCAGCCCAGACCTGTCCCCTGAAGCCACCTAGGCCGGATGGGGTCCCTGTGGATATATTTTTAGAGGCCAAGGCATTGTGGAGTCCTGTGCTGATAAACGTATTTAATGTTGTAGCTAAACTGGGTCCTCCAAGAACATAGAAATACTCAATAATTGTACCAATCTACAAAAAGGGGGATAGGTTAGACCCAAAAAACTAAAGGCCCATATTCTTAATTTATAGCACAGCAAAATTGATGGAACAGGTGTCATTAAATAAGTTAGAGAATTGGGTAGGGGAAAAGGAAGTCTTAACAGAGGCCCAGTATGGTTTTAGAAAGGGCAAGGGAACAATTGATCAGTGACTAAACTTGACCATGATACTTTCTAAATATGCACTGGCCAAAGATGGTCAGCTATGTATGGCCTTTATGGATATGACAGCCACATTTGACTGTGTGGCTTACAGTAAATTATGGGCAATCATGGAGGATATGGGAGTGGATCCACCTATCATTACCTTCATAAGACAGTTATACATAGGTGCAACTGCGTGCTCCCGTTTTGGAAGAGAAGAGGTATGCACAACACCATTTAAAATCGAGCGAGGGTTGAGACAGGGCTGTGTCCTTCCCCTGTTTTGTTTTCTTTGTATACAAATGGGTTAGATGCAGTATTGGAGGAAAGACTTAAAGACGTTCCATATGTTGAGGCCACCCTCCTACATATGCACCACTATACAGACGATGCAGTACTTCTGGCTAGGACTCCATTGGCACTGCAGAAGTCATAGAGGAGTATACGAGATTTATGGCCAGTTTAGATCTGCACGTGAATGATTCTAAATCCTCTGTGTTAATTACTGGGCAATGCGCAAAGAAAGCCTTAAGATTCCATATAGATAAGAGAAGATTGGAAGTGGTTGATACATTTTCATACTTGAGGGTGCTTTTCGATGGGAAACTATCATGGAAAAGCATGGTTATAAATAGAACGACCCTCTTGGAAAATGGTATTGCGACAATTTCAAAGTTTTCAAAAAAATTGGTATCTACACCTACCCCTGAAATTTTAAACATATATTCAGCAAAAGCTATGGCCAGTGCTACTTATGGGGCAGCAATTTGGGGATCGATAGATTTAGGTCCTCTGCAGCAGGTGGTGGACGCGTTTTGCAAGACAATTCATTCTTTGCCCTGTACTTGCTCAAATTATTACTCCCATATTGAATTAGATCTCTCATATCTGGAGGACTCGATCAGATTGGCTCCATTATTATTATGGCTTTCAATATGGAAAAGGTACTGTGAGCAATGAAACCAGGCAGTTCTCAATGATTGTCTAAAATTGGACAATGCTTATAGGATCCCCTGGTTGCAATATTTAACTACCCTGACTGCATTAGGCCTCCAAGTACTGTTTGATAACCGTCGATGTGTGTTAGCTTCTCGAAGCAAAAGCATCGGGGGAATAGATGGGAGATGAAGAAAGTGAAAAGTGCTATAATCTCAAATGGTCTGCTCCCGCCCATAAAGCGTGAATAACAATCATATTTGCCTTTTATCCAGAATCCCCAACATTGATATATCTTGACAAGGTTTCGTTTAAATTATATCCCTCTAATGTTTGGTTTCCCTGCTAAAATCCACTCAGTGAGTGAAATACCTCCATGTCCATGTGATGGGAGAGCATCCCAAACTAACTTACATATTTTATTTTTATGTTCCATTTTTGGACCTCAAAGGAAAGTCTTTTTAGTCCCTTTAATACGTAAATATAAATTTGTGCAAGGTAGACCAGCTTTGTATTTTATCCAACAGCTGGGTGAGCCCTACAGGTGCTATGCGCTTGCTTCTTTTCTGTGGGCTGCAGCAAAGCGCAGCCGCCTATCCCATCAGATGTGCTGATATATTGATTCTCTTATTGTTGCAGGAAGTAGATACATTTTTGTATGTCGTTTGTTTCAAGGATGATATACTAATTGTTCTTACATAGGATTTTTTAACTGATTGTAATATATGTAATATATGTTGTTTTAAAAATTTGTTTTACTTTTATGCATTGAAATAATGCTAAATAAAGTAAAGAAATGAAATGACTTCTCATTCACTGAGAGGCCTTTGACATCAGACACATGCTTGGGAGAAAACAGACAGAGGAGGATGGTTAGGTTTGATGACAATTGTTTAAAAGACAAGTCTGGGTTGGGGAGGCCAGGTGGAGGGAGCCACAATTGGCACTTGTTTTGGAGTAATGAGGATGGAAAGAATGAGAGAGGTGAATACCCCTCATAAGACTGCAGATGAGGGAATATTTTCCCAGAGGATAGCAGTCCAAGGGAATTTCTCAACAGAAATTGATGAGCCAGAAACATTAATAATCTCTAAGAGAGACCATTCTTGAACAAGAAGGCAAGTAAATGAGTTAGGGTAATGGGAGAGGCATGGAGAGGATCCGTATTCCCTTCCAAATACGAATTAACCCAAGCATCCTAGTTTGACAGATAGGATTCCTTGGCCCCAACGGCTCATGAGTTTCCCACCAGATATAAAGCCACACATGAAAGATGGCTCCAACTTCTGGAGCCCCTAAAGCTGGCCAAGCCAGCTGGGGAAGATAGTGAATCAGAGCTAGAGGATTGGAATTCCCGTCTAGATCTGCTAGAAGGTCCAGTATGGATGGAATAAGACAGGAAATGTTGTTTTGCACTTCAGGACTAAATGAATCTATACTGTGGAAGGTCAGAATGGGGTCATCAGAACCAGACATATCTGGCAGGGGCATAGATGAAGAGCACAAAGTACGAAACAGAAAGGGAGAAATGCACAACCCAGGAAGGGATTCCAGTTTTGAACTCAGGCATTCAAACACCAGGATCCAGACATCAGCTTACAAACATCTGTGAAAGGATGTTGAGGTGAAAAGTAAGGCAATCCACGTCTAATGGACCCTAAAGAGAGGAGATCTGTAAGAAACATGTCAATTTAGTGTCCAGTCACTACAGACCTGGGGATGGCACGAGAAACACTGTGCTACTAAAATAGAAAAGTCTTTGCAGATATTCCACCTTGATTGTGAGCCACAATTTACAGATGTCCTTGGACAGGGAGGCTAGTTTCTTTAACTTGGTTCCTTCTAGCCTGATCATGCAGCTGACTGCCGAAATGTTGTCTACACAGAGGAGTGTGCATTATCCCAGTACAAACAAGCCATTGCTTCAATGTTCAAATTTGCTGCAAGGTTAGGGTCTATGCCCCATAAAGATGCCACTACTATATATAAAGTAAGACCTGTGCCTATTGTCACCTATAGTGCGGGGGTGTAGGGATTCATCAATAACTCCCAATTACAAATCAGTGAAAACAGATTCCTTCGTAGAACTTTGCCACTTTCCAACTCTGTCCCATCTATTTTAGTACATGAAGAACTGGGTCTTCAGTTTTTGGGGGATATACTGAGGCTGACACCTTGTGCCGTATTATACATGTGGTGCATTTTCCTTCATTGCACTGGGTGCACCTGTTAAAAGGTGAGCCTGAAGCAATGAAGGAACATGCTTCGTATTATAATGAATGCGCTGCCTCGCGGGCCACCGCAAACTTGCGCTGCTCTGGGGGCAGCGCATTCAAGCAAAAAACAGAGCAGCTGCTTTGAAGCCGTGTTTTCAAGTGAAGGGTGAATAGAGATCCCCTTGCAAGCGGGTGGAGTGAGTGACTGCACACTCCTGCAAGGGGATGTCTGGAGCGTCAATGCGACCACCTTCCCCCTTTCAGAGGGCTGCCATCAGGGGATGACAGTGGGTCACCTTTTAGGTGGCACACTGTCAGTGCGCCTCCTGAAGAGCTCCTTTGCCTCTGCGCCCGCGTCTGTAATACGAGGCAAAGGAATTCCCTCATTTGCATGGGGCACACCCCCATGCAAATGAGGGAACGCCCTCTGAATATAGCGCTGGCGCTTTAAGTGTTCCAGTGATATCGGTGTTACCGAAGGGGGTTACACAAGGGTCTGCAGCCCCTTCTGTAATGCCAAAGTGCCCCGGGGCGCACAAAGCAGGCGCAAGTGCCCTTTGCGCCCCCAGGGCACTTGGATAATAAAGCCCCTACTCTGTTATGGCAGTTAGTATGTGCTAGGCCAGAAGCAGAAGCTATGACACAAGCTGTAATCACTGACTGTCTTAAACTGGACAGGGTTCACAAAATCAATTGTCTAACCCATATTAGAGAAGATCACCACCTAATTGGCAGAAGGGATCTGTTTGAAAACCCATCAGCAATCAATCACACACATAAAACCATGAATAAAATATGACCTACTGAAATTGATAGTAGAAAAGAGGTGGGAGGTTGAAATTAAGAAGAAGTCTGTTGAGTCATACCTTCCATTAAGTACAACCTCAGCAATTGAGTCGTACCTGCTTAAAATTCCACACAATCAAAGGTTTTATCTCATACGATGTGGTCCATGATTTGTAAGTACACTAGAGTCATCTCCCAACTCCATTTAAAAGTTGTATTGGTAAGTGGAAATGAATTCAGTTAGCATATGAATGGAATGTACCTATCATAGCTATAAAATGTATCCGACTGCCTATGCTACTCGATCTTCACCTATATCATTTTTGCCCAGCCCCCTCTTCTTTCTTCATTCCCTCTATTGGGACTCTGAAGCGGAACATGGGACCTAAGAAATCACCAATAAAAAAACGGAGCAGAGCATCGTAGGAAAGTTTTGAGCATGATGATGATAGACATCTGATAGCAATATTGAAATTAGTGTACATGGGAAAGGTTTCAGAACAACATTCGTTTTCAATGTGAATTCGTCATCTAATAAATACCTAGCAGCTACCAGATTTATGAGCTCAACATAATGCATTTTATAACACCCACGCTGTGAGAACAAGCAAATATTTTCTGAAAGAAGTAAATAAAAGCAGATTGAAAGAGGGGCTTTGATGCCTGCCTCACAGAAACTAGAATGGTTCCTCCCCAGTCTACCAGGAGGGCTTAGCTGTAAATGGTGCTGCAGATGCAGTGGCTCTGGACCCTGAGGCCTGAGAGGACCACTGAAACCTTAATATTACTATATGTCTTAACCTGCCAGCGGTCAGGGGCCTGTTTAGCTTGCACAGCGCCCATAGCACCGTTACCATGACACTCTAGAGATACCTGAATTCAAAACAGCATTGTAACAAGAGCTTACAAGGACAAGCATATCTGGAAGTGCTTTTAAGATAGCTCAGTGGGTAGAGCACAAGCTGCAGAGATCAGTGTGTATTATATGATTTGCAGTTTCAAATCCAGTCCCTATAATGCAATGCGTCGAGTGTTTGCATCAGAGTTCTGACTTGCAGGTACAAAGTCATTACATGAACACCATGAACACCATTCAGTGACCATGGTTTGGTTTTAATATGTAATGCATACAAAACATTTATGCATCCCTGAGTTTAATTGAAGATCCTTTAAAGCAAGACCATTGCCAATGGTCGTCTTTTTCTGGTATTTCTTTTGTTTTTTACCCAAGATTAAATCTGTGAGGACACATTTTGCATTTTGACACACTGATAAAAAAAAATTTTTTAAAACAGGAGAGGAATGAGTGTCTTTCTGCATTCTGTTGAGATGCGATTGGTGGAACGAAAATAGATTAATATGTATGTGTGATGGGTCTTTGACAGCTTGGTAGAGGCTAGGAAGCGCCAGTGGGAACTGTAAAAAAAGAACTATGTGATGACGTAACCATGAATTACTTCGAGCTGCAATCACGTGGTATCAAAAAGAGATAGATGGGTGCACAGGTGTAGAAAATGTAATGCAGAACAAAAGCACTTAAGTTGCTTGAGGGGCATTCTGGCGGCCGTTTCAGACAAAACCATGGTTCACTGCATTGGAGCCTTCATGGTTGACTAGGTGTCCTTTACTGATGTACAGCCCTCGCTGCCGACAAATTTCCAAACAGAAAGAAACTGGGAATACATAGTTCAAAAAAGAAAATCATTTTCACGCACGTTCTTGAAATATTTCATCCTACAACTGTACAGCAGCTGGCTGGAGAAATGATCCCCATGGCCGTGAATATTAAATACGCGGCAGTGTGTCAGACAAAGTTTCATTAGTTTCTGTCCACAGAATGTGCCTACAGATATCCCACATGATAATAAACCATAAAAAAATCTCTCCATATCAGCAGCACTGCCACAAAGTTCTCATGGATGTTTAATACCCAGCCACAGTGCGCCGTGTGAGACAGCATAATGAAACTATTCATCTTCCTCGAAATCAATTAAAAGTTAATTAAAATTGTTAATAGTGGAAATCACAGATTTCTTCCCCCTTGTGCTTCAACACTGTAATGAACAGTTTCTGATGCAACTGTATAAAGATTTGTGTATGGCTGGCACCGGGGCATCTCTTTAATTAAAGAATGTCGTCGTGAGGACTAATTTGTGACTTCTTCGTTTGCGGGCACTCAGACTTATCCTGAAACTTGCAATGGCGTCTTTGGAATTCTATTCGTAGACAGTGACCAGAACCGAAACTTGCCATTCTTTAGAGATTTTAAGCTCACCCATTTACTCTCATTCTAACTTCTGAAGTGTAACTGCATTGTACTGAGCACTTTAATTTCGTTTATTGCTCGGGGTATTGGAATCAATGCTCAGATTTGTCTCTGATCAATATCTATATTGATCTGCCTCAAAAATAGTTCACCAGAGCATTAATTTAGGCCAAACGAATGTCACTCAAATGTTATGCAGGCCATTTAGCGATTGTTTTTTTTTGTATTAGAAATATTCATGATTGCAGCAGTAATTTTCGCTGCCACCTATCTTTTATAAATTAAAATTGTCTCTGTATAAGTATTATCTTCATTGATTTTGATAAAGACAAGCAATAATGAACAATGGGAAAGGCTGTCAGCATTGTAGTCAAGATAGATTTTGTGCAGGTAGGGATCTCTTCCTGAACAAAATGTATCCCTAGATGCGTATTCTTCTTAGTATGTGTGCTGTAGAATACAGGACACATGTAAAGAGGAAGTGACAAGGAAAACATATAGATATTTCTTCTCGTTATCGCAACGTGGGGTCGGAGTACCATTATGGCTCAAACCCAGCTTAGCTGACTTTAGTATATCTGGGATTGTATCAAAATACATGGGTGGATACACTGGAATGCACATAATCCACCCAGGTAATGCCTTCCCGTCACATGGTAATGCAAGGCACTGCAATGCTTTAGTGTGCAGGTGAAAAGTGACACAAGGCCACGCAAATATTGATTTGTGTGGCTTTGTAAATGCCACTTATCCATCATTTACAAAAAACGGATGCAACCTTGTGTTTTGCCTTGCATCAAAAAAAGTTGGGATGGTTATGCTGCTTTCTTGCCTCATGAATGTACCAAATTTACTAAACGGCTCCCAACCATACAAGGGGAACACAAGAAAGCATGTAGCAAAGCTAACACAACTCCTTCTTATGTGACCCAAGGTTGAATTGCATGCCACAAGGCTGAATTGCTTGACACAACTCAGCATTGCATCAAGGCTCAGTTACAAAAATACAATTTTTTCACACATCATTTAAAAGTTTACAACATGGATAATCTTCTTTAAGCTACCTGACAGGAGGCTCTAGGCAGGGATGGAGGTGCTCTCCTGGTGGGGATCCAGAAAAGGAAAATCAACTTTACAGAAGATAAAAAGCAAATTTTGATTTCTGAGATGACAACGCACAAAAAATATGTGTTAAAACCTCCAAATTACCCTTGTCTAAGATGTATGCTTTATGGTAATCAACTGTGGACAAAATTAATTTTGCAGCACCAATTAGATGGACTGTAGTGGAATGCAAGTAAAGGTGTCATAATTGTTATGTTATGTTATGCTATGTTATTTTAATCTTATAAGGCGCACAGCTACCCAAGGGTTTCCCGGCGCCACCTGACAGGAACAGAAGGAGAAAAAGAAAGTGCTCTACATATTAAACAACCAGGTTTTTAAACACTTACGAAAGTTCTCATATATAGTTTCAGTCCGAAGTGACATAGGGAGGGAGTTCCACAAAGAGGGACCCAAACAAGAGAAGGACCGACCGCCCATTCGCGACAATCTGGTCCTAGGAACCGTGAATTTAGCCTGGGTGGCGGAACGTAAAGGACGTGATGGTAGATAAGGGTGAACTAAGGCATTCAGATATTGGGGTGTCTTACCAAATTTGATTTTGAACATATAGCTCAGGGCTTTGAATTTAATACGATTATCCACCCTGAGCCAATGAAGGTCCCGAAGAGAGCCTGAGATGGAAACTGTTTTAGGAACCTTGCAAAGTAGCCTAGCCGCCGCATTTTGCACCATACGCAGTTTACGTAACACGTCCTTGTTGACTCCAAGATACAGAATATTGCCGTAGTCCAGTCTAGAGGTGACAAGAGCCTGGACCACGGTGTGTTGAGTGGAAAAAGGCAGCATCCAAAGGATTTTCCTGAGCCATTTGAGGATAGTGAAGCAAGTCTAGGCCACTTTCACCGCTTGTTGCTTCATTGATAACTGGTCATCAATCATGACACCTAAATTCCGGACCTCATGATTAGGCTGGGGCAGAGCACCCATTTCAGGCGGCCAGTATTGAGGTCCCCACAGGTCTTTGTTCTTACCCAGAATCAGCACCTCCGTCTTTTCGCCATTGAGTTTAAGCAGGTTGGCTTGCATCCAGCCAATTATAAGTGCAGGACTGAGAAGAAACTGACCAGAAATGTGAAGTCTGCAATGGTCACAGGAGAAAGGCCAGTGCTCCAGGAGGGCTTAACCCCAATTGAGGACAGGTAGCATAACTCATCACAATAAAGTTGGTTGCCAGAGTCAAGGGTACAGACACCACTGAGCTGGAAACATTACCTACCACTCACGGTAAGTGTCAAACTAAGTGATGGTCCATAAATAATATTTGTTTTCTATCTACACAGACGTAGATCTTTTGCACCTCACCATAATGCCTGAACTACTTTTGTGTACTCACTGAACATTTAAAATGTCTCTCCTAAGGGTTTATGTTTTTGCTATACTGTGTTGCATATTGTCACACACTTTCATGCAACGCAGCAGAGCAAGAGTTATTGGTAGCATTGCATGAATTGGAGAGAGCAGAACTGGGCTTACTATAGGGTGACCAGATTTTCTGAATGAAAAACCGGGACGGGCACAGACATAGAAATAGGACTAAATGTCCTATTAGGTCTCAGGGCTTCTTAAATACAAATATATATAACATTATAGCTAGCTTATCTATGTAAAGGAATTTATTTTTAACAAATCTTTTTGCACTTTTGCACAATATATCTTCTCTTTGCACCTTACACGCTTCAGCACTATATAGGCACTGGCACTTTGACATATCATTAACATCAGTATGCAGGGTACAACTTTTTTGCAACACCCACTATTTTTTATGTTACATAGAAATGTATACATAGGAACCATTGAAAATGAAGTTTTGTGGTGTATGAATATGTCTATTAGATATATAGTTAAGTTTGCACATGTTTCTACATATGAAGATGTGTTAGTATGAATTTTAATATTGAAATAGCAGTAAGCATTTGGCTTTTTCAATTTTTTGATGTGATGTTGAACATCAAATTGCACTATGCACTTTATGAAGTATGTGCTAGACATAAGCTGTTGGTATCGCTTTTGCATAAATAACTACACATCGCTTAGATGTTGGGACAGTGTAGTAATATTTCATACACAGAAGTATATATTTATTGTCTGTTTTATATGATTTTAATATTTGACAGTACTGTATGCACTATGCACTTTATATATGAACACCTGTTTCACAATAATTGACATTAGGGTGCATTATGCATTTTAGTATCCCACGATGTGTCATCTTTCAGATATATAATTAGTAGGCCTTCTGTAATGTTTTATAAGTACATGTTTCAGTCATAGAAATGAATTATATATATTTGTTCTATGCCACTAACTATATAGGTTCATGCCTCGGCATTCATGGTACGGCACGATGCACTTTAAGTGATAGATATGTCATGAGTTTGCACACTGTGACGATTATTAAGGAGCGATGTAGTGACACTATACTGCTAATATATATAGGCAATCAATACGGCACGCAAAATGCTATTTGTAGATTTGCGACATGAATATTGTGTACATATACGCTCATACCAAGGTCTTATTAAAGATGTGCATAAGTATTTTTACTATGGTTGTTAGTACCGACTTACGTCACCGGAAGCTCCCCTTTACCTTTAAATTCACGTTTCTGACTAGCGCAAGTCATGTGATCAAGGCCACCGTCTGTGGCCGAAACGCGTCAGAGACAGCACCTATGAAATAAATCTTTGAATTTTGGCACCAGCTATATATGTTGTCCGTGTCCACGTTTGTGCGGGACTGCACAGGGGACTGTTTTGCTTCGATATATTATCTACTGGCGGTCGCCAGTAGATAGTTATAGTTAGGACCTATTATCCATAGGAAATTCATAACATTCTATTCCCAATAAGTTTGGCGTCGTTTGACGAATCATCGCGAAATTTTCAAAACTAGTGGGGCGCTCCGGTCCGCTCCTGTCTTGAAAGTTTCGGGGTGATTCATCAAGCGGGGGCCGAGAAAAAAGGGGGGTCCCAAAACGTGTTTTCTCCATGTTAATTCCCATAGGAAGTTTTAGCCACGGCTACAGCCCGAACTGCTGAACGGAATTACACCAAATTTTGCAAAAAGGTAGCGCTTGGTTCAGAAAGCGACCTTTTTTTGAAATGGTGTAAATCCGTTCAGTAGTTGCGGAGAAATTCAAAAAATAAGAGTGAAAAAATCAATTTCCCATAGAAAACTTTATGCAAGGCTACAGCCAAAACTGCTGAACGGAATTACACCAAATTTGGCAAAAAGGTAGTGCTTGGTTCAGAAAGCACCCTTTTTAAAAATGGTGTAAATCCGTTCAGTAGTTGCTGAGAAAATCCAAAATAAAAGTTTCGATATCTATGGCCGCGGTGGATCCGCGCACCCTTCCGATCACAAGCTGCATGCTAATTGGCTGTCAACACTCCAAACCAGGAAGTGTTGGCAGCCATCTTGTTCCTCGGTAGAACCGAGGAACAAGAAAGCAGTAAAAAAACTGCGCAAAACGCAAAAAGGGGGCAGGGTAGAAACACCCTGACCCCCTAGGCCTGCTCAGGGCCCAAACATTTAAAAAAAAAAAAATCGGCAAAAAACGCGCTGGGTGCGCGGATCCTGCCGATAAAAAAAAAACGAAGCGCGGTCTCCCACGCTTTGTGGTTAATTGGCCCCCGGGTGGGCCAAGTCCCGGGGGCATGCGGGGGATCATTAATAATTATATGGGGGGCCTCTAAGGCCCCCCAAAGCCTTGGGGACCACCACCCCCCGGGGCTTTAAACAAAATGGTGCGGATGGGCTCTGAGCCCTCCCGCAGCCCCGGAGACCGCCACCCCCGGGGCTTCTTTTTAAAAAATTATAATTAGTTGTGTGGGGGGGGCTCCAGCCCCCCCACACGCCCCGGGGACCGCCACCTACCCGGGGCACTAAATCGTTAAATATGGGGGTCCGTTACGGACCCCCAGAGCCCCGGGGACCACCACCTCCCCGGGGCTTTCAACCTGTTGGGAGGGGGGCCGCGCGGCCCCCCTCCTGGAGCCCATGATGGCCCTGGGGACCACCACCCCCAGGGCCGGCTCCTGCAGTGTCCTGGGGTGCCTACCCCCGGGACACTGTAGTTTGCTATGGCAGGGCGGGAGCCTCGCGGCTCCCGTCCTGTCATAGCAAACTGCTTGAATTTTGGAAGAGAGAGCAGGAAACCTGCTCTCTTCCAAAATTCAAAGCAAATTGCTTTCCACACGGGGAGCTGCATCTTAGCAGCTCCCCATGTGGAAAAGCAATGCCGGCTCCCGCAGGATGCGGGGAGCCGGCGGGACCGTGGGGGAGTTGGGGTCCCCCCACGGTCCCCAAAGGATAGGGCCAGCCCCGGGGGATGGGGTCCCCAGGGCAAGTAGTGGCCCGGGAGGGGGGCCACGCAGCCCCCCTCCCCCCCAAAAAAAATTAAATAAGAAAAAAAAAAAGGGCAAGGCCGGCCCCGGGGGGAATGGGGTCCCCGGGGCCTTAAATGGCCTGAGGAGGGGGGCCACGCAGACCCCTCCAAATATTTTTAAAATGAAAAAAAGAGGGCATGCCCTGGGGGATGGGGTCCCCGGGGCCAATAGAGGCCCAGTGAAGGGGGGCCACGCGGCCCCCTTCCCGATTAAAAAAAAAAAAAAAAAGAAAATGCTCAGGCCCCGGGGGATGGGGTCCCCGGGGCCAAAAGTGGTGGAGGGAAGGGGGGCCACGCAGCCCCCCCCCATACAAAAAAAAAAGTTAATAAAGACCAGCATTGTGCCGGAGGCCCCGCCCCCTCGCTGCAGCAGTCTGCAAACGCTCCCCCTGGCGCCTTTGCAGATGGGGAACGAACTCCCCTTGAATACTGGGGGTCCCTGGTGGCCAACTAGCCCACCAGGAACCTCCAGTATGCGCCAGGGGGCTGCGTTGCAGAGAGGTGTACAGAGGCCACGCCCCTTTTTACACCTCTCTGCAACGCAGCTCTGTGGCGCTTTTTGGAGGTACATGGTGGGCTAGTTGGACTCCAGGGACCCTCAGGATTGAAGGGGAGTTAATCCCCCAACTTAAAACGCGCCACAGGGCGCGTTTGCACAGTGGTGAAGGGAGGGGGCGGGGCTTCAGGTGACATGTGTGCAAACAGGCCCAGTGGCGCATTTTAAGATGGGGAATTAAATCCCCTTCAATCCTGAGGGTCCCTGGGGGCCAACTAGCCCACCAGGTACGTCCAGAAAGCGCCACATAGCTGCGTTGCAGAGTGTTGTAAAAAGGGGCGTGGCCTCTGAACACCTCTCTGCAACGCAGCCCTGTGGCGCATACTGGAGGTATCTGGTGGGCTAGTTGGCCCCTAGGGACCCTCGGGATTGAGGAGGAATTAATTCTCCAACTTAAAACGCGCCACAGGGCGTGTTTGCAGACATGTCACCTCAGGCCCCACCCCTTCCTTCACCATTGTGCAAATATTCCTCTAAAATCAGCCGAACTACGAATTCCGATTTACTCACCTGTTATCAGGAGAGACCTCAGTGCTGCATCTTTGAGCCCAGTACTGATCCTGAAAAGTAATTTTAACCGTACTTACCAGTAACTTGAATTTCCTTCCATAGGCTAACATTGACTGGTTTCACTTGAAAATTCTTCTAAGTGTGGAGTTTTGGAACTTTATAATATTCCTCTAAAATCAGCCGAACTACAAATTCCGATTTACTCACCTGTTATCAGGAGAGACCACAGTGCTGCATCTTTGAGCCCAGTACTAATCCTGAAAAGTAATTTTAACCGTACTTACCAGTAACTTGAATTTCCTTCCATAGGATATCATTGCCTGCTTTTTGCTGAAAAAGTTTGTGTCGATTTTTGAAACTTACAAATATTCCTCTAAAATCAGCTGAACTACGAATTCCAATTTACTCACCTGTTATCAGGAGAGACCTCAGTGCTGCATCTTTCAGCCCAGTACAGATCCTGAAAAGTAATTCTAACCGTACTTACCAGTAACTTGAATTTCCTTCCATAGGCTAACATTGACTGGTTTCACTTGGAAATTCTTCTAAGTGTGGAGTTTTGGAACTTTATAATAGTCCTCTAAAATCAGCCGAACTACGAATTCCGATTTACTCACCTGTTATCAGGAGAGAACCCAGTGCTGCATCTTTTAGCCCAGCACTGACCCTGAAAAGTAATTCTAACCGTACTTACCAGTAACTTGTATTTCCTTCCATAGGAATCCATTGTCTGGTTTTCAGCAGAAAAGTTTCAAAGTGTCGATTTTCACAAACTACAAATATTCCTTAAAAATCGCCTGTATGACTTAAACGCATTCTTTCAACTGTTTACAGGAGATGCACCAGTGCTGGATCCAGGATCCACCACTGAGTAAGAAAAGTAACGATAACACTACTTACCTGCTAAGTGAATTTCCTCCCATAGGATAACATTGGTGATTCTATGTGAAAAAGTTTCTAAGTGTCAACTTTTAAAATACATTAATATCCCTTAAAAATCACTACTGTAACCAAAACGCTTTTACTCAACTGTTTACAGGAGATGTCCCAGGACTGAATCTAGGATCCAGTCCTGTGGTTAGAAAAGTAATCCATAAAGTAACTAATTGCATTTAACTAGAAATTCACATTGAGCTCAATGTTGCATTGTGTTTGAAATTGTGTTGCCCATTGCAACAACTGTAACTACTGTACTTAAAAGTCTATTGCCTATTTGCAAAGTATTTAAACTAAAGTAATTCATTCTGAGAAAGTATATTTTGTAATGTAATGTATAATGTAATTACAATGTAATTTAAAAAATAAAATATCTAAAAATAAATAGTTTTAAAAAATGTAGTAAATCAGTATCAAAAAATAAATATAACAATTAATACATTTAAAAATTGTCATTTACAAAATCTTTGAAATTCACTGAAAAAACCATAGGTTTTAGGGACAGTTATAGTTAGTTGGACATTTCACTCGTACAAAACCCGTGAAATTCCCCGTTATAGTTAGTTCAGCTAGCTGGCGGTGTTTGAGTGTCTATATAGGAGTATGAGTGCATATGATAGTCCTGTACTGGTTGACCGTAAGTATGAGTGACTGTACGGGTGAGTGAGTGGATGTGTGTGTAGACCTAAGAATCAGTGAGTGGGTATGTAGTTATTGGTGTTGGAGTGTCTATGGTTTTGCGAACGGCAGTCTGTAATTTAGAGTGGGTGTATCAAAGGTTATATTAGGGTGTGAGGAGGTGCATCAGATTATCACGTGGATGATGTCATCAGTGATGTCATCAGTGATGTCATTTGAGATGTCATCAGTGATGTCATTTGAGATGTCATCAGTGATGTCATCAGTGATGTCACTGACCATGTCATGAGTGATGTAATATGTAATATGTGACGTCATCAGCAGTGCATTGCGGGGGCGCGAGTTATAGTTAGCTGAACTAACTATAACGGGGAATTTCACGGGTTTTGTACGAGTGAAATGTCCAACTAACTATAACTGTCCCTAAAACCTATGTTTTTTTCAGTGAATTTCAAAGGTTTTTAAATGCTAATTTCTAACTATAACGTGTCTGAAACCTATGGTTTTTTCAGTGAATATATATATATATATATATATATATATATCTAACCAATGAATATATGTTTTATACAATGAATTTAGGCTGCTATATATATCCCTGCATTATTACATTCTATGATTGACTATGTCCAAGTACGAATATTTCTTTTATTTTCACTAATCACGTGATGTATACATGGTGAAGGTGCTTAAAAGCGATGATGGACTTTGTCTTGTCATGTGATCAAGCCCACTGGATGGGCAAAACGCGTCATCTGCCAGGCTGAGCATCAGCAAATAAAGAAACAATTGCAGCACTTAACTGGTGTCCATGTCCCGCCTGTTGGAAAGCAGTTTTGGGAATTTGGTGAAACGCATATATATATATATATTCACTGAAAAAACCATAGGTTTTAGGGACAGTTATAGTTAGTTGGACATTGCACTCATCCAAAACCCGTGAAATTCCCCGTTATAGTTAGTTCAGGTAACTATAACTCGTGCCCCGCAATGCACTGCTGATGACGTCACATATTACATCACTCATGACATGGTCAGTGACATCACTGATGACATCTCAAATGACATCACTGATGACATCATCCAGTGACTGTGTGTTTCTGTAAAGTTTAAATATTTTTAATATATATAGGGAAAGGCGTATTGAAGAATGAGTGGGTGTATAAGTGTCTGTATGGATGATTTAGTAGGTGCGTGACTAACTCTATAAGTGAGTGATTAAACGTATCTTACTGAATGCATGGGTTAGTGACTAAACTGGGTGAATGTCTGTATCCGTCTGTCTGTTGCTGTGAAGTGGCTGCATGGGTTTGTGAATAGCTACATGAGTGTCTATATGAGTTATTGATTGGTTGTCTGAGTATCTGTATGGGTGCCTGAGTCTTTGTGTGGGTGGGGTGTGTGCGACTCTGTGCATAGATGTGTGAGTGGGTGATTCACTGGGTGGATGATTTCAAGAGTGCATCTGTGATAGACTGTATGGGTGGGTAAGTGTGTGTAAGAGTGTGTTAGTGAGTGAATGTATGTCCCAGTGGTACATGTGTGAGTAACTACATATGTGAAAGGCAGTATATATGTGTGTTGGAGTATATAAATAGCTATAAGCGAGAGTGTGTGATTGTGAGAGTGACTGTATGGATGAGTGTGTGCTTGTATCAGTGATTGTATAAGAGCGTAAGAATGTGCTAGTATTTGTATGAGTAAGTGAGCTGGTGTGTGTATAACTGTATAGGTGAGTAAATGGCAGTGTTTAATTATTTGCATGACTGACTAGGTGTGTGAGTACCTCTATGGATGAGTGGCGGTGTTTGAGTGTCTATATAGGAGTATGAGTGCATATGATAGTCCTGTACTGAGTGACCATAAGTATGAGTGACTGTACGGGTGAGTGAGTGGATGTGTGTGTAGACCTAAGAATCAGTGAGTGGGTATGTAGTTATTGGTGTTGGAGTGTCTATGGTTTTGCAAATGGCAGTCTGTAATTTAGAGTGGGTGTATGAAAGGTTATATTAGGGTGTGAGGAGGTGCATCAGATTATCACGTGGATGATGTCATCAGTGATGTCATTTGAGATGTCATCAGTGATGTCACTGACCATGTCATGAGTGATGTAATATGTGACGTCATCAGCAGTGCATTATGGAGCGCAAGTTATAGTTACCTGAACTAACTATAACGGGGGAATTTCACGGGTTTTGTACGAGTGCAATGTCCAACTAACTATAACTGTCCCTAAAACCTATGGTTTTTTCAGTGAATTTCAAAGGTTTTTAAATGCTAATTCCTAACTATAACATGTCTGAAACCTATGGTTTTTTTCAGTAAATTTCAAAGGTTTTGTAAATGACAATTTTTAAATGTATTAATTGTTATATTTATTTTTTTGATACTGATTTACTACATTTTTTTAAACTATTTATTTTTAGATATTTGATTTTTTAAATACATTGTAATTACATTATACATTACATTACAAAATATACTTTCTCAGAATGAATTACTTTAGTTTAAATACTTTGCAAATAGGCAATAGACTTTTAAGTACAGTAGTTACAGTTGTTGCAATGGGCAACACAATTTCAAACACAATGCAACATTGAGCTCAATGTGAATTTCAAGTTAAATGCAATTAGTTACTTTATGGATTACTTTTTCTAACCACAGGACTGGATCCTAGATTCAGTCCTGGGACATCTCCTGTAAACAGTTGAGTAAAAGCGTTTTGGTTACAGTAGTGATTTTTAAGGAATATTATTGTATTTTAAAAGTTGACACAGAAACGTTTTCACATAGAATCACCAATGTTATCCTATGGAAGGAAATTCACTTACCAGGTAAGTAATGTTATTGTTACTTTTTCTTACTCAGTGGTGGATCTTGGATCCAGCACTGGTGCATCTCCTGTAAACAGTTGAAAGAATGCGTTTAAGTCATACAGGCGATTTTTAAGGAATATTTGTAGTTTGTGAAAATCAACACTTTGAAACTTTTCTGCTGAAAACCAGACAATGGATTCCTATGGAAGGAAATACAAGTTACTGGTAAATACGGTTAGAATTACTTTTCAGGGTCAGTGCTGGGCTAAAAGATGCAGCACTGGGTTCTCTCCTGATAACAGGTGAGTAAATCAGAATTCGTAGTTCGGCTGATTTTAGAGGAATATTATAAAGTTCCAAAACTCCACACACACAAGAATTTCCAAGTGAAACCAGTCAATGTTAGCCTATGGAAGGAAATTCAAGTTACTGGTAAGTACAGTTAAAATTACTTTTCAGGATCAGTACTGGGCTCAAAGATGCAGCACTGAGGTCTCTCCTGATAACAGGTGAGTAAATCGGAATTTGTAGTTCGGCTGATTTTAGAGGAATATTTGTATGTTACAAAAATTGACAGAAACTTTTTCAGCAAAAAGCAGGCAATGATATCCTATGGAAGGAAATTCAAGTTACTGGTAAGTACGGTTAAAATTACTTTTCAGGATCAGTACTGGGCTGAAAGATGCAGCACTGAGGTCTCTCCTGATAACAGGTGAGTAAATCGGAATTCGTATTTCGGCTGATTTTAGAGGAATATTATAAAGTTCCAAAACTCCACACTTAGAAGAATTTCCAAGTGAAACCAGTCAATGTTAGCCTATGGAAGGAAATTCAAGTTACTGGTAAGTACGGTTAAAATTACTTTTCAGGATCAGTACTGGGCTCAAAGATGCAGCACTGAGGTCTCTCCTGATAACAGGTGAGTAAATCGGAATTCGTAGTTCGGCTGATTTTAGAGGAATATTTGCACAATGGTGAAGGGAGGGGCGGGGCCTGAGGTGACATCTGTGCAAACGCGCCCGTGGCGCGTTTTAAGTTGAGGGATTAAGTCCCCTTGAATCATGAGGGTCCCTACGGGTCCAACTAGCCCACCAGGAACCTCCAGTATGCGCCAGGGAGCTGCGTTGCAGAGACATGTACAGAGGCCACACCCTTTTACACCTCTCTGCAACGCAGCTCTGTGGCGCTTTCTGGACGTACCTGGTGGGCTAGTTGGCCCCCAGGGACCCTCAGGATTGAAGGGGATTTAATTCCCCATCTTAAAACGCGCCATGGGGCCTGTTTGCACACATGTCACCTGAAGCCCCGCCCCCTCCCTTCACCACTGTGCAAACGTGCCCCGTGGCGCGTTTTAAGTTGGGGGATTAAGTCCCCTTGAATCCTGAGGGTCCCTGGGGTCCAACTAGCCCACCAGGTACCTCCAAAAAGCGCCACAGAGCTGCTGTTGCAGAGAGGTGTAAAAGGGCGTGGCCTCTGTACACCTCTCTGCAACGCAGCCCCTGGCGCATACTGGAGGTTCCTGGTGGGCAAGTTGTGTCCCCCAGGGACCCCCAGTATTCAAGGGGAATTCGTCCTCATCTGCAAACGCGCCAGGGGCGCGTTTGCAGAGTGCTCCAAGGAGGGCGTGGCCTCCGGCGCGATGCCGGTATTTATAAAAAAAAATTTAAGAAGGGGGCTGTGTGGCCCCTTTCTTTTTCTAATTTTTGGGCCCTGGGGACCCCATCCCCCAGGGCCAACCCCCTAATATTTTGTTTAAAAAAAAAAATTGGAAAGGGGGCCGCGTGGCCCCCCTCCCCAGGCCTTAATCGGCCCCGGGGACCCCATCCCCCGGGGCATGGCCTTCTTTTTTTAAAAATGTTATGGAGGGGGCTGTGTTGCCCCCTCCTTAGGCCACTTATGGCCCCGGGGACCCCATCCCCGAGGCCGGCCTTTGTTTTTGTTTTTTAAAAATTAACATTTGGGGAGGGGGCCGCGTGGCCCCCTCCCGGGCCACTACTAGCCCCGGGGACCCCATCCCCCGGGGCTGGCCCTCTCCGTTGGGGACCGTGGGGGTCCCCAATCCTCCCACGGTCCCGCCGGCTCCCGCGTCCCTCGGGAGCCGGCATTGCTTTTCTACATGGGGAGCTGCTAAGATGCAGCTCCCAGTGTGGAAAAGCAATTGTCTTTGAATTTTGGAAGAGAGAGCAGGTTTCCTGCTCTCTCTTCCAAAATCCAAAGCAGTTTGCTATGACAGGACAGGAGCCGCGAGGCTCCCGTCCTGTCATAGCAAACTACAGTGTCCCAGGGGTAGGCACCCCGGGACACTGCAGGAGCCGGCCCTGGGGGGTGTTGGTCCCCAGGGCCATCAAGGGCTCCAGGAGGGGGGCCGCGCGGCCCCCTCCCAACTTCTTCAAAGCCCCGGGGAGGTGGTGGTCCCCGGGGCTTCGGGGGTCCAAAGCGTACCCCCATTTTAAATTTGTTAGTGCCCCGGGGAGGTGGCGGTCCCCGGGGCGTGTGGGGGGGCTATAGCCCCCCCACACAGGTGATTTAAATTTAAAAAAAGAGGCCCCCCATAAAATCTAAACCCACCCCCGCATGCCCCCGGGACTTGGGCCACCCGGGGGCAAATTAGCATCGAAGCGCGGCAGACCGCGCTTCAATTTATTTTTTTTTCGGCAGGATTCGCCGCCGATTTTTTTTTTTTTTAAATGCTTTTTTCTGCCCAGTGGGTCCTTGTGGGACCCCCTGAGCAGACCTAGGGGGTCAGGGTGTTTCTACCCTGCCCCCTTTGTGCGTTTTGCGCACTTGTTTCTTGTGTTTTTTTTTCAATCGGCGGGATCCGCGCACCCTAAGCGCATCCCGCCGTTTAAAAAAAAATGCTTTTCTGCCCAGGGGGTCCTTGTGGGTCCCCCTGAGCAGACCTAGGGGGTCAGGGTGTTTCTACCCTGCCCCCTTTTTGCGCTTTGAGCACTTGTTTCTGTCCCTCGGTTCTACCGAGGGACAAAATGGCTGCCAACACTTCCTGATTTGGAGTGTTGACAGCCACTTGACAGCCAATTAGCATGCAGCTCGTGATCGGGACGGTGCGCGCAGGGTGCGCTCAGGGTGCGCGGATCCTACTCGGCCATAGATATAGATGTGATTTTACTTGTGATTTTCTCAGAAACTACTGAACGCATTTACACCATTTAAGCAAAAGGCATGCCACTGAACCAAGGGTTACCTCTTTGCCAAATTTGGTGTAATTCCGTTCAGCAGTTCGAGCTGTAGCTGCGACTAAAGGTTCCTATGGAAAAATGAATGGGGAAAACGCGTTTTGGGACCCCCTTTTTCTCGGCCCCCGCTTGACGAATCACCACAAGACTTTCAGGATAGGAGCGGACCGGAGCGCCCCAACAAGTTAGAAGCTTTCGCGAAGATTCGTCAACCGGCACCAACGTTATTGCAAATAGAATGTTGCGGATTTCCTATGGAAAATAGGTCCTAACTATAACTATCTACTGGCGCCCGCAGTAGATAATATATATATATATATATATATATATATATATATATATATATATATATATATATATATATTCACTGAAAAAAACCATAGGTTTCAGATATGTTATAGTTAGAAATTAGCATTTAAAAACCTTTGAAATTCACTGAAAAAACCATAGGTTTTAGGGACAGTTATAGTTAGTTGGACATTTTACTCGTACAAAACCCGTGAAATTCCCCGTTATAGTTAGTTCAGCTAACTATAACTCGCGCCCCGCAATGCACTGCTGATGACGTCACATATTACATCACTCATGACATGGTCAGTGACATCACTGATGACATCACTGATGACATCTCAAATGACATCACTGATGACATCATCCAGTGACTGTGTGTTTCTGTAAAGTTTAAATATTTTTAATATATATAGGAAAAGACGTATTGAAGAATGAGTGGGTGTGTAAGTGTCTGTATGGATGATTTAGTAGGTGCGTGACTGACTCTATAAGTGAGTGATTTAACGTATCTTACTGAATGCATGGGTTAGTGACTAAACTGGGTGAATGTCTGTATCCGTCTGTCTGTTGCTGTGTAAGTGGCTGCATGGGTTTGTGAATAGCTACATGAGTGTCTATAAGAGTTATTGATTTGTTGTCTGAGTATCTGTATGGGTGCCTGAGTGTTTGTGTGGATGTGGTGTGTGCGACTGTGCATAGATGTGTGAGTGGGTGATTCACTGGGTGGATGGTTTCAAGAGTGCATCTGTGATAGACTGTATGGGTGGGTAAGTGTGTGTAAGAGTGTGTTAGTGAGTGAATGTATGTCCCAGTGGTACATGTGTGAGTAACTACATATGTGAAAGGCAGTATATATGTGTGTTGGAGTATATAAATAGCTATAAGCGAGAGTGAGTGATTGTGATAGTGGCTGTATGGATGAGTGTGTGCTTGTATCAGTGATTATATAAGAGCGTAACAATGTGCTAGTATTTGTATGATTAAGTGAGCTGGTGTGTGTATAACTGTATATGTGAGTAAATGGCAGTGTGTTTAATTATTTGCATGACTGACTAGGTGTGTGAGTACCTCTATGGATGAGTGGCGGTGTTTGAGTGTCTATATAGGAGTAAGAGTGCATATGATAGTCCTGTACTGAGTGACCATAAGTATGAGTGACTGTACGGGTGAGTGAGTGGATGTGTGTGTGTAGACCTAAGAATCAGTGAGTGGGTATGTAGTTATTGGTGTTGGAGTGTCTATGGTTTTGCGAATGGCAGTCTGTAATTTAGATTGGGTGTATCAAAGGTTATATTAGGGTGTGAAGAGCTGCATCAGATTATCACGTGGATGATGTCATCAGTGATGTCATTTGAGATGTCATCAGTGATGTCATCAGTGATGTCACTGACCATGTCATGAGTGATGTAATATGTGACGTCATCAGCAGTGCATTGCGGAGGCGCGAGTTATAGTTAGCTGAACTAACTATAACGGGGGAATTTCACGGGTTTTGTACGAGTAAAATGTCCAACTAACTATAACTGTCCCTAAAACCTATGGTTTTTTCAGTGAATTTCAAAGGTTTTTTAAATGCTAATTTCTAACTATAAGATATCTGAAACCTATGGTTTTTTCAGTGAATTTCAAAGGTTTTTTAAATGCTAATTCCTAACTATAACATGTCTAAAACCTACGGTTTTTTCAGTGAATTTCAAAGGTTTTGTAAATGACAATTTTTAAATGTATTAATTGTTATATTAATTTTTTTCATACTGATTTACTACATTTTTAGAAACAATTTTTTTTTACATATTTTATTTTTTAAATTACATTGTAATTACATTATACATTACATTACAAAAATACTTTCTCAGAATGAATTACTTTAGTTTAAATACTTTGCACATAGGCAATAGACTTTTAAGTACAGTAGTTACAGTTGTTGCAATGGGCAACACATTTTCAAACACAATGCAACATTCAGCTCAATGTGAATTTCTAGTTAAATGCAATTAGTTACTTTATGGATTACTTTTCTAACCACAGGACTGGATCCTAGATTCAGTCCTGGTACATCTCCTGTAAACAGTTGAGTAAAAGCGTTTTGGTTACAGTCGTGATTTTTAAGGAATATTATTGTATTTTAAAAGTTGACACTTAGAAACTTTTTCTCATAGAATCACCAATGTTATCCTATGGAAGGAAATTCACTTAGCAGGTAAAAACTGTTATCGTTACTTTTTCTTACTCAGTGTTGGATCCTGGATCCAGCACTGGTGCATCTCCTGTACAACAGTTGAAAGAATGCGTTTAAGTCATACAGGCGATTTTTAAGGAATATTTGTAGTTTGTGAAAATCGACACTTTGAAACTTTTCTGCTGAAAACCAGACAATGGATTCCTATGGAAGAAAATATAAGTTACTGGTAAGTACGGTTAAAATTACTTTTCAGGGTCAGTGCTGGGCTAAAAGATGCAGCACTGGGTTCTCTCCTGATAACAGGTGAGTAAATTGGAATTCGCACTTTGGTTGATTTTAGAGGAATATTATAAAGTTCCAAAATTCCACACTTAGAAGAATTTCCAAGTGAAACCAGTCAATGTTAGCCTATGAAGGAAATTCAAGTTACCGGTAAGTACGGTTAAAATTACTTTTCAGGACCAGTACTGGGCTGAAAGATGCAGCACTGAGGTCTCTCCTGATAACAGGTGAGTAAATCAGAATTCGGATTTCGGCTGATTTTAGAGGAATATTTGTATGTTTCAAAAATCAACACTTAGAAACTTTTTCAGCAAAAAGCAGGCAATGATATCCTATGGAAGGAAATTCAAGTTACTGGTAAGTACGGTTAAAATTACTTTTGAGGATCAGTACTGGGCTGAAAGATGCAGCACTGAGGTCTCTCCTGATAACAGGTGAGTAAATCGGAATTCGTATTTCGGCTGATTTTAGAGGAATATTTTAAAGTTCCAAAACTCCACACTTAGAAGAATTTCCAAGTGAAACCAGTCAATGTTAGCCTATGGAAGGAAATTCAAGTTACTGGTAAGTACGGTTAAAATTACTTTTCAGGACCAGTACTGGGCTGAAAGATACAGCACTGAGGTCTCTCCTTATAACAGGTGAGTAAATCGGAATTCGTATTTCGGCTGATTTTAGAGGAATATTTGTATGTTTCAAAAATCAACACTTAGAAACTTTTTCAGCAAAAAGCAGGCAATGATATCCTATGGAAGGAAATTCAAGTTACTGGTAAGTACAGTTAAAATTACTTTTGAGGATCAGTACTGGGCTGAAAGATACAGCACTGAGGTCTCTCCTGATAACAGGTGAGTAAATCGGAATTCGTATTTCGGCTGATTTTAGAGGAATATTTTAAAGTTCCAAAACTCCACACTTAGAAGAATTTCCAAGTGAAACCAGTCAATGTTAGCCTATGGAAGGAAATTCAAGTTACTGGTAAGTACGGTTAAAATTACTTTTCAGGACCAGTACTGGGCTGAAAGATACAGCACTGAGGTCTCTCCTTATAACAGGTGAGTAAATCGGAATTCGTATTTCGGCTGATTTTAGAGGAATATTTGTATGTTTCAAAAATCAACACTTAGAAACTTTTTCAGCAAAAAGCAGGCAATGATATCCTATGGAAGGAAATTCAAGTTACTGGTAAGTACGGTTAAAATTACTTTTGAGGATCAGTACTGGGCTGAAAGATACAGCACTGAGGTCTCTCCTGATAACAGGTGAGTAAATCGGAATTCGTATTTCGGCTGATTTTAGAGGAATATTTTAAAGTTCCAAAACTCCACACTTTGAAGAATTTCCAAGTGAAACCAGTCAATGTTAGACTATGGAAGGAAATTCAAGTTACTGGTAAGTACGGTTAAAATTACTTTTCAGGACCAGTACTGGGCTGAAAGATACAGCACTGAGGTCTCTCCTGATAACAGGTGAGTAAATCGGAATTCGTATTTCGGCTGATTTTAGAGGAATATTTTAAAGTTCCAAAATTCCACACTTAGAAGAATTTCCAAGTGAAACCAGTCAATGTTAGCCTATGAAGGAAATTCAAGTTACTGGTAAGTACGGTTAAAATTACTTTTCAGGACCAGTACTGGGCTGAAAGATACAGCACTGAGGTCTCTCCTGATAACAGGTGAGTAAATCGGAATTCGTAGTAAGGCAGATTTTAGAGGAATATTTGCACAATGGTGAAGGGAGGGGGCGGGGCCTGAGGTGACATCTGTGCAAACGCGCCCCGTGGCGCGTTTTAGGTTGGGGGATTAAGTCCCCTTGAATCATGAGGTTCCCTAGGGGCCAACTAGCCCACCATGAACCTCCAGTATGCGCCAGGGGCTGCGTTGCAGAGACGTGTAGAGAGGCCACACCCCTTTTACACCTCTCTGCAACGCAGCTCTGTGGCGCTTTCTGGATGTACCTGTTGGGCTAGTTGGCCCCAGAGACCCTCAGGATTGAAGGGATTTAATCCCCATCTTAAAACGCGCCACGGGGCCTGTTTCACACATGTCACATGAAGCCCCGCCCTCCCTTCACCACTGTGCAAACGCGCCCTGTGGCACATTTTAAGTTGGGGGATTAAGTCCCCTTGAATGCTGAGGGTCCCTGGAGTCCAACTAGCCCACCATATACCTCCAAAAGCGCCACAGAGCTGCGTTGCAGAGAGGTGTAAAAGGGGCGTGGCCTATGTACACGTCTCTGCAAGGCAGCCCCCTGGCGCATACTGGAGGTTCCTGGTGGGCTAGTTGGCCCCAGGGACCCCCAGTATTCAAGGGGAATTCGTTCCCCTCTGCAAACGCGCCAGGGCGCGTTTGCAGAGTACTGCAGGGAGGGGCGGGGCCTCCGGCACGATGCCGGTCGTTTTTTTTTTTTTTAAATGGGAGGGGGGCTGCGTGGCCCCCGTTCCCTTGCCCACTTTTGGCCCCGGGGACCCCATCCCCCGGGGCCTGAGCAATTTTTTTATTTTTTTATTTTAAAAAAAAACGGGAAGAGGGCCGCGTGGCCCCCTTCCCTGGGCCTGTATTGGCCCCGGGACCCCATCCCCCGGGGCATGGCCTCGATTTTTTATTTTTTTATTTGGAGGGGGCTGCGTGGCCCCCTCCTCAGGCCATTTAAGGCCCCGGGGACCCCATCCCCCGGGGCCGGCCTTTCCCTTATTTTTAAAAAAAAACAATTTTGAACTTTGGGGAGGGGCTGCGTGGCCCCCTCACGGGCCACTTATGGCCCCAGGGACCCCATCCCCGGGGCCTGGCCTCACGTTGGAGACTGTGGGGGGTCCCCAATCCCCCACAGTCCCAGCCGACTCCCCGCCTCCTGCGGAAGCCGGCATTGCTTTCCACATGGGGAGCAGCTAACATGCTGCTCCCCATGTGGAAAGCAATTGGTTTGCATTTTGAAAGAGAGAGCAGGTTTCCTGCTCTCTCTTTCAAAATGCAAACCAAGTTTGCATATGACAGGACGGAGCCGCAAGGCTCCGTCCTGTCATAGCAAACAGCAGTGTCCCGGGGTAGGCACCCGGGACACTGCAGGAGCCGGCCCTGGGGGATGGTGGTCCCCTGGGCCATCAAGGGCTCCAGGAGGGGGCCGCGCGGCCCCCTCCCATTCAGTGCACAGCCCCGGGAGGTGGTGGTCCCCGGGGCTTGGGGTCCGTAACGGACCCCCATATTTAAATGTTTAGTGCCCGGGGAGGTGGCAGTCCCGGGGCATGTGGGGGCTGGAGCCCCCACACAGAGTTTAAAAAAAAAAAGAAAAAGAAGCCCGGGAGGTGGCGGTCCCGGGGCTGCGGGAGGGCTCAGAGCCCTCCCGCCATCATTTTTAAATAAAGCCCCGGGGGTGGCGGTCCCGGGGCTTGGGGGCCTTAGAGGCCCCCTACATAAGTTAAAACCCCCCACCATGCCCCCGGGACTTGGGCCACCCGGGGGCCAATTTTTTTTTCGGTAGGATCCGCGCTCCCTGAGCGCATCCTGCCGATTTAAAAAAAAAATATATATATTTTGCCCAGGGGGTCCTTATGGGACCCCTGAGCAGACCTAGGGGTCAGGGTGTTTCTACCCTGCCCCCTTTGTGCATTTTGCGCACTTGTTTCTGTCCCTCGGTTCTACCGAGGGACAAAATGGCTGCCAACACTTCCTGATTTGGAGTGTTGACAGCCAATTAGCATGCAGCTCGTGATCGGGAGGGTGCGCGAATCCGACGCGACCATAGATATATATGTACTTTTACTTTTGATTTTCTCAGCAACTACTGAACGGATTTACACCATTTAACAAAAAGGGTTCTTTCTGAACCAAGAACTACCTCTTTGCCAAATTTGGTGTAATTCCGTTCAGCAGTTCGGGCTGTAGCCGTGTCTAAAGTTTCCTATGGAAAAATGAATGGGGAAAATGCGTTTTGGGACCCCCCTTTTTTCTCGGCCCGGCTTGACGAATCACCCCGAGACTTTCAGGGTAGGAGCGGACCGGAGCGCCCCACAAAGTTTGAAAATTTTGCGAAGATACGTCAACCGGCAAGAGAGTTATTTCAAATAGAATGTCGCGGATTTCCTATGGAAAATAGGTTCTAACTATAACTATCTACTGGCGACCGCCAGTAGATAATATATATATATATATATATATATATATATTTGTGTTCTTTAAAAAAAATGTATTTTCACATTACCTCCCGTTCTGCGAAGAGCTCCAGGGTCCGGCTGCTGGTGGGCCTCGCCGTGCCCTATGGCCTCTGCAGCCCTGATTCACACCTCATTAAATCCTGCTGTGCTGCTTAAATGAGGCGAAGCAGCACAGCAGGAGAGTTTAAAGACGTGAACTTCTGTCCCCGGGCTGGTCGAAATGTGAGCCTGCATAAACACTGTGATTAACGTGCAGGCTCACCCGATCAGCCCTTAAAAACCGGGACATTTCTTTAAATGATCCAGGCACTGCCCAAAAACCGGGACATTTCTTCAATTTGGAGAAAAGTGTCGGGACACTGAGACACTTCTCCAAAAACCGGGGGCCTGATTCACAGAACTAACTTACGTCAAAAACGTAAAGTTAGTACTTTTTGGTATTCACAGAATACACTTACTCATTTTGGTATTCACAGAATGAACTTACTCATTTTGGTATTCACAGAAGTTAGTGGTCCTAACTTTAGGACTCCTAAATGCCTTCTGTGAATACCGAAAAGTCTTAAAGTTAGGATTTT
>CAWUFW010024331.1:0-62189 GCA_963921515.1 Calotriton arnoldi | reverse complement strand
TTAAATGGGTCTTACGGAATGCATGGGTTAGTGACTGCTACAGACATTCACACAGTTTAGTTTGTCAGTTGGTGTGTAAGCGGTTGCATGGGTTGGTGAGTAGCTAAATGTGGGTCTATATGTCTTATTGATTGGTTGTCTGAGTATCTGTATGGGTGCCTGAGTGTCTGTGTGGGTGGGTGGGGGTATACATCCACCAAAAAAAGTCACCCTGAGGCAAGGACGCACTTGACAGCTGGATGCTTGTTAAAGTCTTTATTTCAGAAAACCGGTATTGCAGCTCCAATGGTTTTACAATCCTTATGTGTTTCAGAGCTCATGGGTTCCTTTGTCAGAGGATAACAACTGCTCAAATTGAAGTGCTCGCTTGGCGCCATTACTGCATGCAAATTATTTATACAGCCCTCGTGGGCCCTCAGGTGAGTTCAAAGTTCAGGCATGCTGGGACCTGCTGTTTCCTACTTCGAGCAAACATTTTCCCCAGTGGGTTCAGTTCGTCTTTCAGTGTCCTTTCTTTTAAATAAAATAATCCCAGTGGGCTTCAGAATAAAAACACTGGTGTTCATTTCTTTATCTCAGCAGCACCTGAAGGTCAGAAAGTTCCAAACCTGTTAGGCCCCATATCGTACTCCATGGTGATGCGTCCTTCACAGCCGGGCTACCGTGTAAAATATCCACCCAAAAAATTCGCCCTGAGGCAAGGACGCACTCGACAGCTGAATGCTTGTCAAAGCCTTTATTTCAGAAAACCGGTATTGCAGCTCCGATGGTTTTACAATCCTTATGTGTTTCAGAGCTCATGGGCTCCTTCGTCAGAGGATAACAACTGCTCAAACTGAAGTGCTCGCTTGACGCCATTACTGCATGCAAATTATTTATACAGCCCTCATGGTCTCTCAGGTGAGTTCAAAGTTCAGGCATGCTGGGACCTGTAGTTTTCTACTTCGAGCAAACATTTTCCCCAGTGGGTTCAGTTCGTATTTCAGTGTTCTTTCTTTTAAATAAAATAATCCCAGTGGGCTTCGGAATAAAAACACCGGTGTTCATTTCTTTATCTCAGCTGCGCCTGAAGGTCAGAAAGTTCCAAACCTGTTAGGCCCCATGTAGGAGAGTAGGATCTGCTTCACATGGGTACCCCCACTTTTTGCTGATGCTTCACTGTTTTTCGACCTTAGTCTGGCTGGGGCCCTGCTAATCAGAACCCCAGCCTAGCTGCTTCCTCTCTAAAATGGTTTCCATGTGCCTTAGGCACATCTCTGATTGGAATATGGAGTGCCCTTATAAGTCCCTAGTATATGGTATACTATGTACCCAGGGCATAGGTACTTCAGAGGCCTACCAGGGGCTGCAGCATGTATTGTGCCACCCCTGGAAGGCCATCCAAAATGACACCACAGGTCTGCTACTGCAGCCTGGGTAAGGTGGTGCATGCACTCTTACTGTGATATAGGCTACCTATATCACTACATACATACACACATATAAACCTATAAGTCACTCCTATGGCAGGCCTTATCAATCCTGAAGGCAGAGTGCGTGGTTCCTATGTGAGAGGGTGCTCCTGCATGAGCTGGGCCCCTCTGCAGCGTTCGGAGACCCTTCTCTGATGCTGTTTGTAGTGCAGCCCGACCATATACTCTTAAGCGCATTATAACCTCGCGTTAAATGCTAACTTTGGGATGGCTGCACGGAAACATGTCGTGTTTGGTGTCAAACATCTTGGAATACTACCCCCCCGCCAGTTCTGGCGGCGGGGGTAGCATTCCACCCCTCTAGAGGGAGAGACATGTACACACCGGTATGCCCGGTACTGACTTTCCAGAGTCCTGGCATCACAAAATGGATGCTGCTGCCACAGACACGAGTCTGGCCTCCTGCTGCTGACCGAAACTCCGGCAGGGGAGGCCTGGACAATAGGTTTCCTGTCCCAGGGAGGTGTAACCACCTCCCCAGACAGGATAGTGTGTATTGGGGCTGGGAGGGAGCACTCTCTGGTGCTTTGAAGTCCTGCACTGGGGGCACATTTGGTGTCCCTGTGCATACCCCAGTTCAAACCAGCTCAGGGGCTTCCAGCCCCTGCTCTGGCGTGAAACTGGACAAAGAGAAAGGGGTGTAACCACCCCTCTGCCCTGACCCTCCCATAGGTGGGTCCACAGAGTATGTCCAACCCCCTACCTTAGTATAAGTATGGGACCCCAGTCCTTAGGACTTTAGATTAACCTGGACGAAACTCTGACACAGAATCCTGGACCTTCGACGCTCTACTTCAAGATTAGAGGACTGAAGAATCTCCCTTGGGGTCAAGGAGTGACTCCCCTGCTTGGCAGGCACCAAAGAAGCAATTGTCCAGTCTGCATTGCTGAAGCTCCCGCCGGACGCCGAAGTCTTTGCATCACCAGAGGTAGATTTCCAAACTTCCCCGAGGCTGCCCTGAGTCCCCAGCAAAGCTGAGGCCCGTAGCTGTCGTGGGTAACGTGGAACCGTGACCCCTGGATACCGATTGCATTTGCAAGTGCATCCTCTTCTGGGTGTCCCACAAAGTCGTGCTTTGGGCTCCGAGTAGCCCCAGCCTCCAGCACTAACTGCACCGAAGATCACTGGCCTCCACTCCACGAGTGTCCTGTGAGCCAGCTCCACATGCGTCGACTCAAGGCTCCTTCGCGGTCGCTAGTCCATTGGCTAGTAGGCCCTCCCGAAGGCCAATCTTCTTTTGCTTGGGCTCCCTGGTTTCGCCAGGCGTGCCCTGACTTACCCTCACTGAGTGAGTCCCACAGACCTTGCTGGTCTGCAACATCGTCCTTCTTCCATTTCCACGAGACTTGCCGTTGCCAAGGCTTGTTGGGTCCAATCCGGTCGCCGACACGCCTTCAATCGACAGACGTCATGGGACAGCTCGAATCCAGCTCCTGGTTGTTGTCGACGCCTCCTGGACCTCGTGGCTGAAGAGTCAAGATGACCGTCAACCTACCTGAAGCACTCGACATCGGTGGGCATCTGCTCATCGCCTTCCTGGTCACTGGCTAGTGACCCAGACTCTGTCCCCTCTGCTTTGACGAAACCCAACCCCGAAAGACACCTATGCACCCGGCTCCCCTGGGTGAGGTAACTCGAGTACTCCGGTGCTCCCGTGGGTATTGACACTAGAACAAACTAGTTCTCAAAGGGTTTGCTCCAAGTCCTCCTCTAAGTGTCCCTTTTCTTTTAAATTCAAACCGCAACTTTCCCCATAGAAGTTAACAGCGATTCGCGGCTGTGTTCATACACTGCACGCGTCCCCCGTGGGTCCCCTGTGTCACTACCTAGGGTGGTTCCTTGTGGTCCAAGCACTTCTACAGGCTCTAGGCCCTGTGTCTAGCACAGTCGTGGTTCTTATACCACTTTATTGGTATATGGTTTGGTACGCCCCTAGGGCTCAAACGTGTATTTGTGCTATTACTGTAGATAACTAACTTATAACTTATGTACTTCGAACTCTAGCCTCATAAAGAGACTAGAGGGGTGTGTTTAGCAATAAATACATATATTTTGAATATATACCTGGTGTGGTCCTCTTTCATTTGGTCACTCAAGAGATTATAGACTGGTAAAACAAGCTGCTTTACATTCCTTCAAGACTTAGCCTGACATAGCTAACACTAGGATAGCTTTCAATAAAGGTTGTCTTTAACCTATCTCCAATAAGGGTTGTTTGGACTGGTGCAAGGTGCCCACTATAATTAGTGGACAGCATATGCCAGGCCAACTTCTCACATTGGTGTGCAGCGTGTGGGATTCCAGCTTGCTATTGTTTTACCAGATAATCTCAATTGAATTGATCAACTGAAAACCACTAAGGGTACCTAAGGTACATATAAATCAAGCTTAGTAATACAGTAAGTTCTACTGAACTTAGAGTTGTGTGTTAAGGGATAGCACACCCTTTCTACAACTCAAGAGAGTTTAGTAGGCCACACTAGAGTAGGTAGTGCATACACCACACCTCACTAGTAATGTCTTCAAAGCCAGGACCCAGTGAGTCCTCGCCAGAAGCCAGTGGGCTTCTTCCTCCAAGTATGATAAACTCCCATTCTTGGAATTGAGAGCATTATGCAATACTAGGAAGTTGAAGGCAGGCAAAAGTGCTAGCACCCAACACCTCAGGGAGGTGTTACTAGCTGATGATCTCAGCAGGCCCCTAGGGTCTGAAGGGGTAGGCAGAGAGGGTGGGGCAGAATATGAGGAAGGGGTCAGGGGTGAAGAAACCCATGCCCACCCTCTGAAACTGGCCAGGAAGGTGAAAATGACCTTGTCCTGGAAAACACAATTCCTCCTGTGGAGGAGGAGGAGGGGGATCAGAATGACCTCCCCTTTGTCCCCCCAGGAAGAGTACTGAGTGTGCCTAGAAGGTCTAGATCTCCTTCTCAGGAGTCTAACCACTCTGACACCTCAATAGGGACCTCTGTCTCCTCTCATAGGAGGGAATCCTCTCATGAAAGGAGAAAGAGATTGCTTCAGTATGAGCAAGCCTAGCTTGAGCTCAGAAAACAGCAATTGGCTATAGACAGGGAGTCCCTAGATCTCTATAGAGAGAGACAAAAGATGGGACTAGAGTCCCATGGTGGCAGCAGTTTCCCCAAAGATAGGGAGAGGTCTTATGACCATAGAAACCTGAGCAAGATTGTCCCTCCCTACCAGAGTGGGGATGACATCCACAAATGGATAACTGCTCTGGAGAGGGCCTGTAAAGTACAGAGGGTCCCTCAGGAGCAGTGGGCAGCAATCTTGTGGCTCTCCTTTGAAGACAAAGGTAGAGATAAGCTCCTCACTGTTAGAGAGGAGGATGCTGATAATTACAAAGTCTTGAAGAGTGCTCTAATTGATGGGTTTGGCCTAACCACTGAACAATACAGGTTAAAGTTCAGGGATACCCAAAAGGCACAGACTCAAGACTGGGTGGACTTTGTTGATTGTTCTGCCAAGGCTCTGGAAGGTTGGTTATTGGGCAGTAAGGTATGTGACTTCACAGGATTGTACAATCTTATCATGAGGGAGCAGATCCTTAACAATTGTCAAAATCAGCTGTTGCATCAGCACCTGGTGGACTCTGATCTGACCTCTCCCAAGAATTGGGAAAGAAGGCAGACAAATGGGTCAGAACCAGGGTGAGGCAGAAGGTATAGAACCAAGGTGGTGACCCTAAGAAGCAAGATTCGAAAAACTCTGATAAGGGTGGGGAGAAGGGTAAAGACCAAAAGTCTTCACAAGGCCCCCAAAAATCTTCTTCAGGTGGGGATTCACAGTCTAACAAGGGAAGAGGCCAAAAGAAACCATGGTGCAAGGTCTGTAAGCAAAAGACCCACTGGACCAGTGATTGCACCAAGTCCAAAGACTCTACTCCAGCCCCCACCAATGCCCCTAAGGCACCTCCTCCCCTAGTGCAGTTACAGTTGGTGGTGGGACTACACAAGCCAAGGGTTTAGTAGGGTTGACCCTGGGTAAAGAGATGAGCTCTGACCTAGTCAGAGAACTCACTCAGGCTGTCCTAGTCTGTGATGGAGGCATGGATGTGACCTCCTCTGTGAGTCCCAGTAATCTGGGCAAGAACAGGCAACAGCCCTTAATCAATGGAAAAGAGGCTTTGGCATTTAGGGACACAGGGGCAAGTGTCACCATGGTGACACAAGACCTTGTGAATCCGGGGCAGATTATACTTGGTGAAATGTACCAAGTGACCAATGCTAGCAACGTCAGAACAGACCATACTCTGGCAGTTGTTAACTTCTCCTGGGGAGGGGTAACTGGCCTTAAGAAGGTTGTGGTAAGTGCAGACCTACCCGTTGAATGCTTGCTTGGCAATGACTTAGAAACTTCAGCTTGGGCAGAAGTGGAGCTCAGGACCCATGCAGAAATGCTGGGCATCCCTGCAGATGTGTTTGCTGTGACCAGGTCACAAGCCAAAATGTCTAACACTGAACAGGCCTTGGATTCTGGAATAATGGACCAAGTGCCCTCCAAGAAGAGGAGTAGTAGGGTAAAGGCAGTGCCTTCCCCCTTGGCTCAGAAGGAAGATCAGTCTCTTGAGGGGATGATCTCAGTCCTGAGGAAGGAACTGTCCCAGAGGAGCTTGAACCTGACCAGGTTGAGTTCTTGGGGACAGGGGGCCCTTCCAGGGCAGATCTGAGCCAGGAGCAGCAGAGCTGCCCCTCTCTTGAACCCCTCAGACAGCAAGCTGCTGCTGAGGCTGCTGGGAAAGCTAGTGGTCCCCATACAGTGTATTGGGATGATGGACTCTTGTACTCAGAGTGTAGAGACCCCAAGCCTGGTGCCACCAGGAGGTTGGTTATACCGCTGAAATTCAGGGGCTTCCTATTGACCCTAGCCCATGACATTCCCTTAGCCGGTCACCTGGGCCAGAACAAGACTTGGGACAGAATTGTCCCTCACTTTCACTGGCCCCACATGTCTGAAGACACCAAGGAGTTTTGTCGCTCCTGTGTAACCTGCCAGGCCAGTGGCAAGGCAGGTGGCACTACAAAGGCCCCCTGATACCACTACCTGTGGTGTGGGTTCCCTTGAAAGGGTGGGGATTGACATTGTTGGTCCCATGTATCCCCAAACAGCATCTGGGCACAGGTTTATCCTGGTGGTAGTGGATCATGCCACCAGGTACCCAGAGGCTATTCCCCTTAGGACCACTACAGCACCTGTGGTGGCAAGAGCCCTCCTGGGAATTTTCTCAAGAGTGGGCTTCCTAAGGAGGTTGTATCAGACAGGGGTGCTAACTTTATGTCTGGATACTTAAAAGCAATGTGGAAGGAGTGTGGAGTGACTTACAAGTTCACCACACCCTATCACCCACAATGCAATGGTTTAGTTGAGAGATTCAACAAAACCTTGAAGGGCATGATTAAAGGGCTCCCAGAAAAGCTTAGGCGAAGATGGGACATACTCTTGCCCTGCCTTTTATTTGCATACAGGGAGGTGCCTCAAAGGGGGTTGGCTACAGCCCTTTGAACTTTTGTTTGGTCACCCTGTCAGGGGTCCATTGTGCTTGGTGAAGGAAGGATGGGAGTAACCTCTCAAGCCCCCAAAGCAAGACATAGTGGACTATGTACTTGGTCTCCGCTCCCGGATGGCTGAGTACATGAAAAAGGCAACTAAAAACCTTGAGGCTAGCCAGGAACTGCAAAAAGCCTGGCATGACTAAAAGGCTGTACTGACTGTTTACCAGCCAGGACAGAAGGTGTGGGTGTTGGAGCCAGTGGCCCCAGCAGCTCTCCAAGACAAATGGAGTGGACCCCATATCATTGTTGAACAGAAGGGTGGGGTTACCTATTTGGTGGACCTAGGAACACCCAGGAGTCCCCACAGGGTTCTCCATGTCAACAGGTTAAAACCATATGTGGACAGGGCAGACATGGGCTTGCTCATGGCTACTGATGAGGGACAGGAGGAAGAGAGTGACCCACTCCCTGACCTGCTCTCACAGAACCCTGATGATGGGTCAGTGGATGGTGTAGCCTTGGCAGGCAGCCTCACTCCCCAGCAGCAGCCTGATTGCAGACAGGTGCTCAATCAGTTCAGACACATATTCTCACTGACACCCAGTCAGACTACCTGCTGCACTCATGAAATTGACACTGGGGACAGTCTGCCTATTAAAAATAAGATTTATAGGCAACCTGACCATGTCAGGGACTGTATCAGGACAGAAGTCCAGAAGATGTTGGATTTGGGAGTTATTGAACCCTCAGATAGCCCTTGGGCTAGTCCAGTGGTCCTTGTGCCAAAACCTCACACCAATGGTGGGAAAAGAGAGATGAGGTTTTGTGTGGACTACAGGGGTCTCAATGCAGTCACTAGGACTGATGCCCATCCAATACCTAGGGCAGATGAGCTAATAGACACTTTGGCCTCAGCCAAGTATCTAAGCACATTTGACCTGACAGCTGGCTTCTGGCAGATCAGACTAGCTGATGATGCAAAGCCAAAGACAGCATTCTCACCCCCTAGTGGGCATTATCAATTTTTGGTGATGCCCTTTGGTCTGAAGAATGCACCTGCCACTTTTCAGAGGTTGGTGAATACAGTCCTTACAGGTCTGGAAGCCTATAGTGCAGCATATCTAGATGATATTGCTGTCTTTAGCTCCACCTGGGAGGATCACCTGGTCCACCTCAGAAATGTTTTGCAGGCCCTGCAGAAAGCAGGCCTGACTATCAAGGCCACAAAGTGCCAGATAGGGCAGAGTCTGGTTGTGTACCTGGGCCACCTTGTGGGTGGAGGCCAGGTTCAACCACTGCAGAGCAAGATCCAGACCATCATGGACTGGACTGCTCCAACTACCCAGACTCAGGTGAGAGCCTTTTTAGGCCTGACTGGGTACTATAGGAGATATGTCAAGGTGTATGGATCAATAGTGACACCCCTGAATGACTTAACTTCCAAGAAAATGTCCAAAAAGGTTCAGTGGACAGTTAGCTGTCAAAAGGCATTTGATGACCTAAAGCAGGCCATGTGCACTGCTCCCATTCTACAGAGTCCTGATTACTCCAAGAAGTTCATTGTCCAAACAGATGCATCTGAATTGGGGGTAGGGGCTGCTCTGTCACAATTGAATGATGAAGGTCAGGATCAGCCAGCAGCTTTTATTAGCAGAAGGCTGACCCCTAGAGAGAAACGTTGGTCAGCCATTGAGAGGGAGGCCTTTGCTGTGGTCTGGGCTCTGAAGAAGTTGAGGCCATACTTGTTTGGTACTCACTTCCTTGTTCAAACAGACCATAAGCCCCTCTTATGGCTAAAACAAATGAAGGGTGAAAACCCCAAACTGCTTAGGTGGTCCATTTCCCTACAGGGGATGGACTTCACAGTGGAACATAGACCTGGGAGTAACCATGCCAATGCAGATGGACTCTCTAGGTACTTCCACTTAGAACATGAAGACTTAACTGGGCAAGGTTAGTTTAATGTCCCTACGTTTGGGGGTTGTGTAGGAGAGTAGGATCTGCTTCACATGGGTACTCCCACTTTTTGCTGATGCTTCACTGTTTTTCGACCTTAGTCTGGCTGGGGCCCTGCTAATCAGAACCCCAGCCTAGCTGCTTCCTCTCTAAAATGGTTTCCATGTGCCTTAGGCACATCTCTGATTGGAATCTGGAGTGCCCTTATAAGTCCCTAGAATATGGTATACTATGTACCCAGGGCATAGGTACCTCAGAGGCCTACCAGGGGCTGCAGCATGTATTGTGCCACCCCTGGAAGGCCATCCAAAATGACACCACAGGTCTGCTACTGCAGCCTGGGTAAGGTGGTGCATGCACCCCTTACTGTGATATAGGCTACCTATATCACTACATACATACACACATATAAACCTATACGTCACTCCTATGGCAGGCCTTATCAATCCTGAAGGCAGAGTGCGTGGTTCCTATGTGAGAGGGTGCCCCTCCATGAGCTGGGCCCTCTGCAGCGTTCGGAGACCCTTCTCTGATGCTGTTTGTAGTGCAGCCCGACCATATACTCTGAAGCGCATTATAACCTCGCGTTAAATGCTAACTTTGGGATGGCTGCACGGAAACATGTCGTGTTTGGTGTCAAACATCTTGGAATACTACCCCCGCCAGTTCTGGTGGCGGGGGTAGCATTCCACCCTTCTAGAGGGAGAGACATGTACACACCGGTATACCCGGTACTGACTTTCCAGAGCCCTGGCATCACAAAATGGATGCCGCTGCCACAGACACGAGTCTGGCCTCCTGCTGCTGACCGAAACTCCGGCAGGGGAGGCCTGGACAATAGGTTTCCTGTCCCAGGGAGGTGTAACCACCTCCCCAGACAGGATAGTGTGCATTGGGGCTGGGCGGGAGCACTCTCTGGTGCTTTGAAGTACTGCACTGGGGGCACATTTGGTGTCCCTGTGCATACCCCGGTTCAAACTGGCTCAGGGGCTTCCAGCCCCTGCTCTGGCGCGAAACTGGACAAAGGGAAAGGGGTGTAACCACCCCTCTGCCGTGACCCTCCCATAGGTGGGTCCACAGAGTATGTCCAACCCCTACCTTAGTATAAGTATGGGACCCCAGTCCTTAGGACTTTAGATTAACCTGGACGAAACTCTGACACAGAATCCTGGACCTTCGACGCTCTACTTCAAGATTAGAGGACTGAAGAATCTCCCTTGGGGTCAAGGAGTGACTCCCTGCTTGGCAGGCACCAAAGAAGCAATTGTCCGGTCTGCATCGCTGAAGCTCCTGCCGGACGCCGAAGTCTTTGCATCACCAGAGGTGGATTTCCAGACTTCGCCGAGGCTGTCCTGAGTCCCCAGCAAAGCTGAGGCCCGTAGCTTTTGTGGGTAACGTGGAACCGTGACCCCTGGACACCGATCGCATTTGCAAGTACATCCTCTTCTGGGTCTCCCGCAAAGTCGTGCTTTGGGCTCCTAGTAGCGCCAGCCTCCATCACCAACTGCACCGAAGATCACTGGCCTCCACTCCACGAGTGTCCTGTGAGCCAGCTCCACGTGCGTCGACTCAAGGCTCCTTTGCGGTCGCTAGTCCGTTGGCTAGTAGGCCCTCCCGAAGGCCAATCTTCTTCTTCTTGGGCTCTCTGGTTGCTCCAGGCGTGCCCTGACTTACCTTCACATTGCTAGTGTCCACAGCCAATTATCCTAATTTATATTTTTATTCTTCTAATGAACATGTAGTCCGTCAAACATGCATGCATTCAATCCCTCCAATGCAATTTATTATATATTTTAAAATTTCAAATTGTCAGCTCATCATTGCTCCATATACAGTCCCATTTTAAAGGCTGCTTGGACCCAATACCATAGACAATCTTCAGCGGCAGCCTGTTGCCCTTAGTCGTTTTCACAGCTATATATATATATATATATATATATATATATATATATATATATATATATGTATATATTATCTACTGGCGGTCGCCAGTAGATAGTTATAGTTACAACCTATTATCCATAGGAAATCTGCGACATTCTATTTGAAATAACTCTCTTGCCGGTTGACGTATCTTCGCAAAATTTTCAAACTTCGTGGGGCGCTCCGGTCCGCTCCTACCCTGAAAGTCTCGGGTGATACGTCAAGCGGGGGCCGAGAAAAAGGGGGGTCCCAAAACGCGTTTTCCCCATGCATTTTCCCATAGGAAACTTTAGACACGGCTACAGCCTGAACTGCTGAACGGAATTACACCAAATTTGGCAAAGAGGTAGTTCTTGGTTCAGAAAGAACCCTTTTTGTTAAATGGTGTAAATCCGTTCAGTAGTTGCTGAGAAAATCAAAAAGTAAAAGTACATATATATCTATGGGCACGGAGGATTCGCGCACCCTGAGCGCACCCTGCGCGCACCGTCCCGATCACGAGCTGCATGTTAATTGGCTGTCAGCTGGCTGTCAACATTCCGATTCAGGAAATGTTGGCAGCCATTTTGTCCCTCGGTAGAACCGAGGGACAGAAACAAGTGCGCAAAGCGCACAAAGGGGGGAGGGTAGAAACACCCTGACCCCCTAGGTTTGCTCAGGGGGTCCCACAAGGACCCCCTGGGCAAAAAAAAAATTTTTTTTTTTTAAAAATCGGCAGGATGCGCTCAGGGTGCGCGAATCCTGCTGAAAAAAAATCGAAGCGCGGTCTCCCGCGCTTCGATAGCTAATTGGCCCCCGGGTGGCCCAAGTCCCGGGGGCATGGTGGGGGATAATTTAACGTGTGGGGGCCTCAAAGGGCCCCCAAGCCCCGGGGACTGCCACCCCCGGGGCTTTTTTAAAAATGGTGCGGGAGGGCTCTGAGCCTCCCGCAGCCCCGGGACCACCACCTCCCGGGGCTTTTTTAAAAAAATTATTAAACCTGTGTGGGGGGGCTCCAGCCCCCCCACACGCCCCGGGGACCACCACCTCCCCGGGGCACTAAACATTTTAATATGGGGGTCCGTTACGGACCCCAGAGCCCCGGGGACCACCACCTCCCCGGGGCTGTGTACTGAATGGGAGGGGGCCGCGCGGCCCCCTCCTGGAGCCCTTGATGGCCCTGGGGACCACCACCCCCAGGGCCGGCTCCTGCAGTGTCCCGGGTGCCTACCCCGGGACACTGCTGTTTGCAGGAAACCTGCTCTCTCTTCCAATATCCAAAGCCGATTGCTTTTACACATGGGGAGCAGCATGTTAGCTGCTCCCCATGTGTAAAAGCAATGGCACCCTAGGGACGCGGGGAGCCGGCGGGACTGTGGGGGATTGGGGACCCCCCCACAGTCCCCAACGAGAGGCCAGGCCCCGGGGGATGGGGTCCCCGGGGCAAGTAGTGGCCCGGGAGGGGGGCCACGCGGCCCCCCTCCCCCCCCCCAAAAAAACGGAATGGCCGGCCCCGGGGGATGGGGTCCCCGGGGCCTTAAATGGCCAGAGGAGGGGGCCACGCAGCCCCCTCCAAAGAATATAAATAAAAACGAGGCCATGCCCCGGGGGATGGGGTCCCCGGGGCCAATACAGGCCCAGGGAAGGGGGGCCACGCGGCCCCCTTCCCGTTTTTTTTAAATTACAAATTAAAAAAAGGGGTAAGGCCCTGGGGGATGGGGTCCCCAGGGCATAAAAACAGGAAAAAGGAAGGGGGGCCACACAGCCCCCCTTCAGGGGACAATTTTTTTTTTTTTTTTTTTAAACGATCGGCCCGCAGGCCCCGCCCCCTTCCTTCACCACTCTGCAAACGCGCCCCCTGGCGCGTTTGCAGAGGGGGAACGAATTCCCCTTGAATACTGGGGGTCCCTGGGGGCCAACTAGCCCACCAGGAACCTCCAGTATGCGCCAGGGGCTGCGTTGCAGAGAGGTGTAGAGAGGCCACACCCCTTTTACACCTCTCTGCAACGCAGCTCTGTGGCGCTTTTTGGAGGTATATGGTGGGCTAGTTGGACTCCGGGGACCCTCAGGATTCAAGGGGACTTAATCCCCCAACTTAAAACGCGCCACGGGGCGCGTTTGCACAGTGGTGAAGGGAGGGGCGGGGCTTCAGGTGACATGTGTGCAAACAGGCCCCGTGGCGCGTTTTAAGATGGGGAATTAAATCCCCTTCAATCCTGAGGGTCCCTGGGGGCCAACTAGCCCAACAGGTACATCCAGAAAGCGCCACAGAGCTGCGTTGCAGAGAGGTGTAAAAGGGGTGTGGCCTCTCTACACGTCTCTGCAACGCAGCCCCTGGCGCATATTGGAGGTTCCTGGTGGTCTAGTTGGCCCCTAGGGACCCTCAGGATTCAAGGAAACTTAATCCCCCAACTTAAAACGCGCCACGGGGCGCGTTTGCAAAGATGTCACCTCAGGCCCCGCCCCCTCCCTTCACCATTGTGCAAATATTCCTCTAAAATCAGCCGAAATAGGAATTCCGATTTACTCACCTGTTATAAGGAGAGACCTCAGTGCTGTATCTTTCAGCCCAGTACTGGTCCTGAAAAGTAATTTTAACCGTACTTACCGGTAACTTGAATTTCCTTCATAGGCTAACATTGACTGGTTTCACTTGGAAATTCTTCTAAGTGTGGAGTTTTGGAACTTTAAAATATTCCTCTAAAATCAGCCGAAATACGAATTCCGATGTACTCACCTGTTATCAGGAGAGACCTCAGTGCTGCATGTTTCAGCCCAGTACTGATCCTGAAAAGTAATTTTAACCGTACTTACCGGTAACTTGAATTTCCTTCATAGGCTAACATTGACTGGTTTCACTTGGAAATTCTTCTAAGTGTGGAGTTTTGGAACTTTAAAATATTCCTCTAAAATCAGCCGAAATACGAATTCCGATTTACTCACCTGTTATCAGGAGAGACCTCAGTGCTGCATCTTTCAGCCCAGTACTGATCCTCAAAAGTAATTTTAACCGTACTTACCGGTAATTTGAATTTCCTTCATAGGCTAACATTGACTGGTTTCACTTGGAAATTCTTCAAAGTGTGGAGTTTTGGAACTTTAAAATATTCCTCTAAAATCAGCCGAAATACGAATTCCGATTTACTCACCTGTTATCAGGAGAGACCTCAGTGCTGCATCTTTCAGCCCAGTACTGATCCTCAAAAGTAATTTTAACCGTACTTACCGGTAATTTGAATTTCCTTCATAGGCTAACATTGACTGGTTTCACTTGGAAATTCTTCTAAGTGTGGAGTTTTGGAACATTAAAATATTCCTCTAAAATCAGCCGAAATATGAATTCCGATTTACTCACCTGTTATCAGGAGAGACCTCAGTGCTGCATCTTTCAGCCCAGTACTGATCCTGAAAAGTAATTTTAACCGTACTTACCGGTAACTTGAATTTCCTTCATAGGCTAACATTGACTGGTTTCACTTGGAAATTCTTCTAAGTGTGGAGTTTTGGAACTTTAAAATATTCCTCTAAAATCAGCCGAAATACGAATTCCGATGTACTCACCTGTTATCAGGAGAGACCTCAGTGCTGCATGTTTCAGCCCAGTACTGATCCTGAAAAGTAATTTTAACCGTACTTACCGGTAACTTGAATTTCCTTCATAGGCTAACATTGACTGGTTTCACTTGGAAATTCTTTTAAGTGTTGATTTTTGAAACATACAAATATTCCTCTAAAATCAGCCGAAATCCGAATTCTGATTTACTCACCTGTTATCAGGAGAGACCTCAGTGCTGCATCTTTCAGCCCAGTACTGGTCCTGAAAAGTAATTTTAACCGTACTTACCAGTAACTTGAATTTCCTTCCATAGGCTAACATTGACTGGTTTCACTTGGAAATTCTTCTAAGTGTGGAGTTTTGGAACTTTAAAATATTCCTCTAAAATCAGCCGAAATACGAATTCCGATGTACTCACCTGTTATCAGGAGAGACCTCAGTGCTGCATGTTTCAGCCCAGTACTGATCCTCAAAAGTAATTTTAACCGTACTTACCGGTAACTTGAATTTCCTTCATAGGCTAACATTGACTGGTTTTCAGCAAAAAAGTTTCAAAGTGTTGATTTTCACAAACTACAAATATTCCTTAAAAATCGCCTGTATGACTTAAACGCATTCTTTCAACTGTTTACAGGAGATGCACCAGTGCTGGATCCAGGATCCAACACTGAGTAAGAAAAAGTAACGATAACAGTTTTTACCTGCTAAGTGAATTTCCTTCCATAGGATAACATTGGTGATTCTATGAGAAAAAGTTTCAAAGTGTCAACTTTTAAAATACAATAATATTCCTTAAAAATCACGACTGTAACCAAAACGCTTTTACTCAACTGTTTACAGGAGATGTACCAGGACTGAATCTAGGATCCAGTCCTGTGGTTACAAAAGTAATCCATAAAGTAACTAATTGCATTTAACTAGAAATTCACATTGAGCTGAATGTTGCATTGTGTTTGAAAATGTGTTGCCCATTGCAACAACTGTAAGTACTGTACTTAAAAGTCTATTGCCTAGCTGCAAAGTATTTAAACTAAAGTAATTCATTCTGAGAAAGTATTTTTTGTAATGTAATGTATAATGTAATTACAATGTAATTTGACAAATAAAATATGTAAAAAAAAATTGTTTCTAAAAATGTAGTAAATCAGTATGAAAAAAATTAATATAACAATTAATACATTTAAAAATTGTCATTTACAAAACCTTTGAAATTCACTGAAAAACCGTAGGTTTCAGGCACGTTATAGTTAGAAATTAGCATTTAAAAAACCTTTGAAATTCACTGAAAAAACCATAGGTTTCAGACACGTTATAGTTACAAATTAGCATTTAAAAAACCTTTGAAATTCACTGAAAAAACCATAGGTTTCAGACACGTTATAGTTACAAATTAGCATTTAAAAAACCTTTGAAATTCACTGAAAAAACCATAGGTTTTAGGGACAGTTATAGTTAGTTGGACATTGCACTCGTACAAAACCCGTGAAATTCCCCCGTTATAGTTAGTTCAGCTAACTATAACTCGCGCCCCGCAATGCACTGCTGATGACGTCACATATTACATCACTCATGACATGGTCAGTGACATCACTGATGACATCACTGATGACATCTCAAATGACATCACTGATGACATCATCCACGTGATAATCTGATGCACCTCCTCACACCCTAATATAACCTTTGATACACCCACTCTAAATTACAGACTGCCATTCGCAAAACCATAGACACTCCAACACCAATAACTACATACCCACTCACTGATTCTTAGGTCTACACACACACATCCACTCACTCACCCGTACAGTCACTCATACTTACGGTCACTCAGTACAGGACTATCATATGCACTCTTACTCCTATATAGACACTCAAACAACGCCACTCATCCATAGAGATACTCACACACCTAGTCAGTCATGCAAATAATTAAACACACTGCCATTTACTCACCTATACAGTTATACACACACCAGCTCACTTACTCATACAAATAGTAGCACATTGTTACGCTCTTATACAATCACTGATACAAGCACACAATCATCCATACAGCCACTCTCACAATCACTCACTCTTGCTTATAGCTATTTATATACTCCAACACACATATATACTGCCTTTCACATATGTAGTTACTCACACATGTACCACTGGGACATACATTCACTCACTAACACACTCTTACACACACTTACCCACCCATACAGTCTATCACAGATGCACTCTTGAAACCATCCACCCAGTGAATCACCCACTCACACATCTATGCACAGAGTTGCACACACCCCTCCCACACAAACACTCAGGCACCCATACAGATACTCAGACAAGCATTCAATAACTCATATAGAAAATCATTTAGCTATTCACAAACACATGCAGCCACTTACACAGCAACAGACAGACGGATACAGACATACACCCAGTTTAGTCACTAACCCATGCATTCAGTAAGATACGTTAAATCACTCACTTATAGAGTCAGTCACGCACCTACTAAATCATCCATACAGACACTTACACACCCACTCATTCTTCAATACGTCTTTTCCTATATATTTTAAAAATATTTAAACTTTACAGAAACACACAGTCACTGGATGATGTCATCAGTGATGTCATTTGAGATGTCATCAGTGATATCATCAGTGATGTCACTGACCATGTCATGAGTGATGTAATATGTGACGTCATCAGCAGTGCATTGCGGGGCGCGAGTTATAGTTAGCTGAACTAACTATAACGGGGAATTTCACGGGTTTTGTACGAGTGCAATGTCCAAGTAACTATAACTGTCCCTAAAACCTATGGTTTTTTCAGTGAATATATATATATATATATATATATATATATATATATATATATATCCACATCTCCAAGCTCATTTCGCTTAAACCCACGGCGCATCACATCGGTGCAGATTTCCAGGCAGAGTTACGCCGGTAAATATTCCCACAGTCCTTCACAGACATTGAAATCGCACTCACAGAGAAAACTCAGTTTCCAACTTTCTTTTTTATTCTTCAATAGTATCCAGGTTGAGAGACCAACCGACGCGTTTCGTTCTCACAGAGAACTTGATCACGGTAAAATGGCGATATTCATTTCAACCAATAAAAATACTTTTAGAACCCATGTGACTTAATTTTAAACTGTGAATCTAATGAGGTGTTCTGGGAGTTGTAGTCCTATACTACCTTGATATTCCCTTTTCTTTGTTTTTTATGTGTAGTGTAATGTGAGCGTGATTTTTGTGTGTGATTATGTGCACCCATTCATGTACTAGAGAGATTATTTATAAATATACAATGAGGATACATATTATTCTCATCACGATACTGCCCAATTTTTTCACTTACAGCACAATTTATACTCGTATTCCAAACCACTCACAAAGAGATTAGGTCACACCCTCCAGTGTAACCCCTGTCTTATCTTATCTCTTTTTGGCTGATGCTGAAAACTAAATTCAGGGGCATATTATCAAGGACGGCGATAAAATTATCGCCGCTTTAGCGGCAGAAAACTGCCGCTAAAGCGGCGATAATGGGCTTGATAATATGCCCTGAGAATTCAATAGGAGCCCATGTTCACACCAGAACATGGACTTCTATTGGAATTCTCAAGGGCATATTATCAAGCCCATTATCGCCGCTTTAGCGGCAGTTTTCTGCCGCTAAAGCGGCGATAATTTTTAACGCCGTTCTTGATAATATGCCCCTAAATTCAATTCCCACGGTTTTTTTCGTGTTCCTATTTTACTTTATTTCTCATATTGAATCCTTAAAACCAACCCCAATTGCGCTTGGAGATGTGGATGTTTCAAAGCTAAACCCGGTGACCGCCAGCATTGAAGGAAATATAAAAACACCAAAGCGCAGAAACAGCGGGAACGCGATGCCAATTACCAGCGGTAGGAGGTAAGCGTCTCACTCGCTGTATAAATACGTGTTAAAAAGAACTGTGTATTAAATCTATGCTGCAATTTTGTAAGCAAGGCTGGTTAATTCTGCGGAAGGATAAGGATACTGTTTATAAAACCGCACCAAAGTTTCCATTGAGAAAAAGCGGGTAAATACGGTAATAATATCCGTGAACTGCAGACAGAGAAAAATTCCCAATTGTTAAACAACAGAAGGAAATGTATCTAATTAAATTAAAATCCAGGGCAAATTGAGAGAACCATAATGGAAAAACGTGAAGCAAAACGGAATGAACTGTTGGACTCTCTTTTCGATCAGGATATGGACATACAGACGGAAACAACAAATAAAAGTCTTCCTCGTAAATCAGACACACGGAGTAAACTTAAGCAGTGGGAAAAACTAAGCAGAAAGGAAATTAATAAATGGTGGGAACTCATCACATTGAAAAAGTACTTAGAAGTACGAAGAGTCCCAAGAGGCTTGAGGATATCATTGATGCCAAGTCAACAAGATGCAACAAATGAATTGTTGCAGGAATGGGGAGATTATATCTTAAATGCCTCTTTGGGCCTTATAACAATTTTGGTGAAATACATAGAAGTGGCACTAATGAAAATAAAGGAGGAATTACAAGAATTAGAGAAAGAACTAGCAACCTTGGACATGAATCCAGAAATGACAAAACTAAAAGGAGAATTGGAACAATATATTGAAAAACATGAAGAAGTTGTAAAACTAAGAAAACAAACAAAGTTCCAACGGGACAAGGATGATTACTCACAAGGGCGGATTTTCACATATGCCCGTAAATTTGACACATTCAAACAACAACACCGGATGGATGGTGCCGCTCAAAGCTCAAGTAGCATTACATCCCTGACATCAACTGATGCCAGCGAGGGAGAACAAGAAACAACTATGGATCAAGCAAAACGTACTTTTTTAGGGGTCATGAGGTTGGTCCTCCAACAAAGACATTGGGAACAAAACCGAAACCCTCAACAAAGCCCAAGAGGAAGGGGAAGAGGTCGCCGATGGGACTCCAAAAAACAACAAGGAGGGGAAAAAGGAGAAAGTGGCTCAATGGAAAAAATTGGTACCAAGACAAGGAGTATGCGTCAGAAAAATCTTTAACAAATGAAATGGATGAATTGGCAGTAGTAAACCTTTCCAAACGAATAATATCAGATTCAGAAATATCCTTATTGAAACATGGGATTAATTTTTGCCCCACACAACAAATGGACATGGCACAAACCAGAATAGATATTTATAAATACGTAAGGAAAATTAAACTAGCCAAAACATTCAAAGAAAACAAAGAGATGGCAAACTACACAAAAAAGAAAAAAAGTTCGACACCACAAGCATCAAATTTAATAACAACAGATATGGATGCTTTGCTAACTTTGATTAACCTGGATATAACAGACGAACAGGACACTATACCGGTGGAGGTAGCCTGTCCCCAAATGGGAGCAGGGCTGAGTGGCAAAAAACCAACATCTCGATTTTATCCTCAACTAGCTCCTGGAAATAAGGTGGACCTATTTCAGGAAGCAGTAGTCCAAGACCTTTATAAAATCAAACAAACCAAATTTCGGGATAATTTAACATCAGAAGAAAGAACTGCATTGAAAAATCTAACAGATGACCGGAATATCACTATAAAAATGGCCGACAAAGGCGGCAACATTGTCATTTGGAATACAACTGATTATGAATTGGAAGCACATTCCCAACTACGAAATCAGGAATATTACCTGAAATTAGATAAAAATCCAACTACTATTTTCAAAGAAACCCTAGATAAGAAAATCATACAATGGCTCTCAAAAAACTTAATCGATGATGAGGAAAGAAAATATCTTACAACAGAACCCCCTATCATGGCAACAATTTATTTCCTACCAAAACTGCATAAAAATCCTCTCAAACCTCCAGGTAGACCAATTGTGTCCACAAAGGGTTCGCTAATGGAACCAATAGCAAACTATATTGATTTCTTTTTGATGCCGTTTGTGTTAAATCTAAATTCTTACTTAAAGGACACCACCGACCTTCTAAGACACCTCCAAGAAATATCATGGCAAGACTCATACATGCTCATTACCATGGATGTCATATCCTTATACACGAACATCGAAAATAGTATAGGTTTATTGGCATGCAGTTTCTTTCTAAAAGAACGTAAAATACAGTATAATCAACACAACCAAATGCTTCTGGATATGATTGAGATGTGTCTTTCCCAAAATGTATTCATGTTCGGCGATGAGATCTACAAGCAAATAAAGGGATGTGCAATGGGGTTCTCATTCAGTCCTGGATATGCCTGCCTGGTCATGGGATGGTGGGAGCAACAACTTGCCTGGCACCCAAATAATGACAAATACGTAAACAAAATTGCAATGTGGCTGCGGTACATAGACGACCTTCTAATTGTATGGGATGGAACAGCAGCAGAGTTCCATGAGTATTTTGAAATCTTGAACTCAACTGAAGCGAACGTAAAATTCACCTACACGATTAGTAAAGAAAGGGTCGTATTTTTGGATACTGAAATATATGTCATCAACAATAAAATTCAAACAACGCTACACCGCAAGGCTACATCAACAAACGCCACACTGCATGCAGACAGTTTTCATAAGGCATCAGTTATCCAGAACATACCATATGGAGAATTCCTGAGAATCCGCCGGATATTTTCAGAAGAATCCGAATGGAAAAAACAGAGCACCAAAACATCAATAAGATTCAAGAAACGTGGATATAATGAAAACATCGTAACGAAGTGCTGGTCCAAATCAAATGAAAAAACAAGAGAAGAAACACTAAAAATAAACTATAAACCAACAGGCAACAACGTCAATGCCACAGAATCAGGAACCTGTGAGGCTAATTATGGATTACTCCTGTGACTCTAAAAAAATTGCAAACATCGTGAGAAGAAACTGGAAGATTCTGCAACTCGATCCCACAGTAGGGAAAATAATGGGACCTCATCCAAATATCACATACCGGCGAGCGCAGAATCTAAAGGATAAACTAATCCATAGTCACCATCAACAGCAACAAAAACTTAAGGGGACTCAATGGTTGAAAACGAGAGGTTTTATTAAATGCCACAACTGCAAAGTTTGCCAGATAGCAAAAAACATGACGGAGGTCAAAATGGCAAATAATAAGATGTGGCAAATAAGAGACCTAATAACCTGCAAAAGCAAATATGTTGTCTACGTGATAGAGTGTCCGTGCCCTATGAAATACATAGGAAGCACAATATGCGAATTGAAGAAGAGGATATTGGAGCATGTACGAGCGACAGTAAACAAAGATAGAGGAAATGCCATAGCCAAGCACATGGAGGTTGAACATGAAGGAAATTGGAAACTTTTGAGTTTTTATGCAATTGAAACAACACCTAACAATGCAAGAGGTGGTCACCGTGAGAAGAAATTACGGCAAAGAGAGTCAAGACAAATTCTAAACTTTAGAACCTTTACTCCCTTTGGTCTTAACCAGAGTGAGGAACTATATGTCCATTTATGATTTGTACTGAATTATATTACAAATGAGAAAACAACACACATACAATCACATAGTTGTGCACATAAATGTAGGAGGTTAACTGTATGTACGCCCAATAAAACATGAGTAGGATCACCCCTAATTAAAATCCATCATGATGGTTCAGAGAATGCCCACTAGAGGGCGTAATTGGGGTTGGTTTTAAGGATTCAATATGAGAAATAAAGTAAGATAGGAACACGAAAAAAACCGTGGGAATTGAATTTAGTTTTCAGCATCAGCCAAAAAGAGATAAGATAAGACAGGGGTTACACTGGAGGGTGTGACCTAATCTCTTTGTGAGTGGTTTGGAATACGAGTATAAATTGTGCTGTAAGTGAAAAAATTGGGCAGTATCGTGATGAGAATAATATGTCTCCTCATTGTATATTTATAAATAATCTCTCTAGTACATGAATGGGTGCACATAATCACACACAAAAATCACGCTCACATTACACTACACATAAAAAGCAAAGAAAGGGAATATCAAGGTTGTATAGGACTACAACTCCCAGAACACCTCATTAGATTCACAGTTTAAAATTAAGTCACATGGGTTCTAAAAGTATTTTTATTGGTTGAAATGAATATCGCCATTTTACCGTGATCAAGTTCTCTGTGAGAACGAAACGCGTCGGTTGGTCTCTCAACCTGGATACTATTGAAGAATAAAAAAGAAAGTTGGAAACTGAGTTTTCTCTGTGAGTGCGATTTCAATGTCTGTGAAGGACTGTGGGAATATATATATATATATATATATATTCACTGAAAAAACATAGGTTTTAGAGGCATTATAGTTAGGAATTAGCATTTAAAAAAACGTTGAAATTCACTGAAAAAAACATAGGTTTCAGGGACCTTATAGCTAGAAGTTAGCATTTAAAAACCTTAGAAATTCACTGAAAAAAGCATAGGTTTCAGGGACATTATAGCTATAAATTAGCATTTAAAAAACCTTTGAAATTCACTGAAAAAAACACAGGTTTCAGGGACGTTATAGTTAGTTGGACATTTTACTCGGACAAATCCAGAGAAATTCGGCCGTTATAGTTAGTTGGGGAGGGGTGTGGCGCCGCGGCCAGGGCGACTGACGCTGGACGCTGGGGATCATGGTTCGATCCCTGGCTCCGGTGGCAGGGGTCTGCCCAGCACCATGCGACTCTGGGCAATAGCTCGCTTAATCTTCCCACGGGCCCCCAGCGCCGAGATACCCCTTCGGGGGTGATTCGTGCGCTATACAAATACTGGATTTACATTTTTTATTTTATTTAGTTGAGCTAACTATAACTCGCGCCCCCGCAATGCACTGCTGATGACATCACATATTACATCACTCATGACATGGTCAGTGACATCACTGATGACATCACTGATGACATCACTGATGACATCTCAATTGACATCACTGATGACATCACTGATGACATCATCCAGTGACTGTGTGTTTCTGTAAAGTTTAAATATGTTTTATATATATATATAGGCCAAGGTGTATTGAAGAATGAGTGGGTGTATTACTGTCTGAATGGATGATTTAGTAGGTGCGTGACTGACTGTATAAGTGAATGATTAAATGTGTCTTACTGAATGCATGGGTTAGTGACTAAACTGTGTCAATGTCTGTATCAGTCTGTCTGTTGGTGTGTCAGCGGCTGCATGGGTTGGTGAGTAACTACATGATTGTCTATATGGGTTATTGATTGGTTGTCTGAGTATCTGTATGGGTGCCTGAGTGTCTGTGTGGGTGGGTGGGGTGTGTGTGACTCCCTGCATGGATATGTGAGTGGGTGATTTACCTGGTGTATGGGTTCAAGAGTGCGTCTGTGAGGGGCTGTATGGCTGGGTGAGTGTGTGTATGACTGTGTTGGTGAGTGAATGAATGTCTCAGTGGTGCATGTGTGAGTAACTACATATGTGAAAGGCAGTATATGTGAGTGCTGGAGTATATGAATGACCTAGGAATCAGTGAGTGTGTATGTAGTAATTGGTATTGGTGTGTCTATGGTTTCGAGAATGGCAGTCTGTATTTTAGAGTGGGTGTATCAAAGGTTATATTAGGGTGTGAGGCGGTGCATCAGATTATAAATTGGATGATGTCATCAGTGATGTCATCAGTGATGTCACTGACCATGTCATGAGGTATGAAATATGGGATGTCACCAGCAGTGCATTGCGGGGGCGCGAGTTATAGTTTGCTCAGCTAACGATAACGGCTGAATTTCTCTGGTTTTGTACGAGTGAAATGTCAAACTAACTATAACGTCACTGAAAACTGTGGTTTTTTCAGTGAATATGTATATATATATATCCTTCAACGAGTGGCTCAACTTTTGCTGGCTTTCCGGCGCTTTCAAGTGGTGCGAGACCCCGCAGCAGAGCCCGGCCTATACAAAACCACAATTCTTATTCCATTTTGTTTATTTCAAGGTGAAAGCAATATTCTGCACTGAGACCATGTTCACGATAACACTTGTGATGTACTCTAACCATTTATATACATTGTGATTACAATTGGGTAACTTCCCATTTTTACATCACAAAGCATCCTGGGAGATGCAGTTTCCAATTACATAATACACCTTCAATTAATGTCAAGGGTGATAGAAAAGTGCTGTATGTGTGAAAATTAAGTGAAAAACGAATACATTTTTTTAATCGCCGTAATTATGATCTATGTTTGCAACATGCCTCATTCAATTATCAATTAATATATGTATTTTAATATTTGAACATGAGTTCAATCCCAACTTTTACACAATTAATGCCCTCTGGTGGTTTTTTTCTATCGTTAGGTGGAATAATATCATCACAAATAGGATTCAATACAACCTTTACTTGGCGGGTAATTATGCTCATATTAAAAAAAAAATGAACAAAAGTTTCTTAAAACACTTTTTTGGTGCTCATGATGTGGCAAAAGGTGAAATTAGTGGTTTAAAAACAATTTGGGAAGCAAAAATAATGAATCATAGGTGTACATATAGTTCTTCACTCTGATTTAACCCATACAGGGTAAAAGTCTGTAGGTTAAGAATATGTTGAGATTCTCTTTGGCATAGCTTTCTCTCCCTGTCGCCACCCCGGTCATTGCGTGCTACTGTCTCAATTGCATAGAATTGCAAGAGTTTCCAGTTTCATCCATGATGTGACTCCATGTGTTTTGCCACCGCGTTACTGCGGTCTTTATTAATTGTTGCATGAACATGTGGTTTTTTCAGTGAATTTCAAAGGTTTTTTAAATGATAATTTCTAACTATAATGTCCCTGAAACCTATGGTTTTTTCAGTGAATTTCAAAGGTTTTTTAAATGCTAATTTATACCTATAACGTCCCTGAAACCTATGGTTTTTTCAGTGAATTTCTAAGGTTTTTTAAAAGCTAATTTCTAACTATAACGTCCCTGAAACCTATGTTTTTTTCATTGAATTTCTAAGGTTTTTTTAAATGCTAATTTCTAACTATGCGTACATAGGTAGGGCATGTGCAGAAAGAGGAAGAATGGTGCAGAAAGAAGCAAGAGATATGCAGAAAGAACCATCAGAGGTGCAGAAAGAGGCCTTGTTGCAAAGTCATCCTGTGCCCTGGGCACCCCCCAACCGTTTGCTGACTGGTACCTGACGAGTGTGTGGGTAATGCCTGGTTCATTGCATGAGTGCATGGGTAGTGCCTGAGTGATTGCATGAGTGCATGGGTAATGCCTGGGTAATTTTATAACTGCATGAGTAGTGCCTGGGTGATTGCATGAGCACAAAGGTAGTCCATGGTGATTTTTTAAGTGCTTGGATATTGGCAGAATGTTTGCATGAGAGCATGGGTAGTGCCTGGTGATTGGAGGAATGCATGGGTAATGCCTGGGTGATTGCATGAGTCCATGGGTACTGCCTGAGTGATTGGGGAAGTGCATGAGTAGTGCCTGGGTGATTGCATGAGTGCATGGGTAGTGCCTGGATGATTGGAGGAGTACAAGCATAGTGCATGGTGATTTTTTAAGTGCGTGCTAGTGACTGAGTGATTGCAGGAGTGCATGGGTAGTACATGGGTGATTGGAGCAGTGAATGGATAGTGCCTGGGTTATTCCATGAGTTGATGAGTACTGCCTGGATGATTGGACGAGTGCATGGGTAGTGCCTGTGTGATTTCGAAAATGCTTAGTTACTGCTTGGGTGATTGCATGAGTGCAGAGGTAATGTATGGTTGATTGGAAGACTGCATGGGTAATGCTTGATTGATTGTATTAGTTTATGAGTAATGCCTGGACGATTGAATGAGTGGATGGGTAGAGCCTGGATGATTGTAAGAGTGCAAGGGTAGTGTATGGTGATATTATAAGTGCTTCAGTATTGGTGGAGTGTTTGGATAACTGTATGGCTAGTAGCTAGGTGATCGGAGGAGTGCATGGGTAGGGCACAGGTGAATAGAGCACTGTATGGGTAGTCCCTGAGATATTACATCAGTGCATGAATAGTGCCTGGCTGATTGGAAGAGTGCTTTTGTAATGCCTGGGTGTTTTTATAAGTGCATGGGTATTGCTTGAGTGATTTTGTAAGTGCATGGGTAATTCCTGGGTGATTGCATGAGTTTATGGGTAATAACTGGATGATTGCATGAGTGTATGGGTAGTGCCTGGGTTATTGCATGAGAGCAAGGGTAGTGCCTGAGTGATTGCATGAGTGCATAGGTAATGCCTGGGTGATTGCATAAGTGCATGACTAGTGCCGGGGTGATTGGAGGAGTGCATGTCTACTGGCTGGTTAATTGAAGGAGTGGATGAGTAGTGTCTGGGTGATTAGAAGAATACATGGGTAGTGCTTGGTTGATTGGAGCAGTGCATGAGTAGTGCCTGAATTATTGCATGAGTGGATGAGTAGTGCCTGAGTGATCGGAGGAGTGCCTTGGTAGTGCTTGGGTGATTTTGTAACTGCTTGGTTAATGTCTTGGTGATTGCATGAGTATGGAGGTAATGTATAGAATATTGGAAGAGTACATGAGTAATGCTTGACTGATTGCATTAGTTTATGGGTAATGTCTGGATGATTGCATGAGTGCATGGGTTGTGTCAAGGTGATTGCAAGAGTGTAAGAGTAGTGTGTGGTGATTTTATAAGTGCTCAGTGAAAACACCTATATACACTAGGGTACACCTTGGGTTGGGGTACCCCTGTGATTGGCATGACCTCCCCTGTAAGGCCCTAGTACATAATAGGGCAGGGGGATTAAAACTACCTCTAAATAATAGGTACAGAAAGAGGCAAGAGAAGTGCAGAAAGAAGCAACAGAGGTGCCGAAAGAGGCAAGAGAGGTGCAGAAAGAAGCAAGTGGAGTGCAGAAAGAGGAAAGAGAGGTGCAGAAAGAGGCAAGAGAGGTACAGAAAGAGACAGGAGGGGTGCAAAAAGAAAGAAGAGAATTGCAGAAAGAGGCAAGAGAATTGCTGATAGAAGCAACTGAGCTGTAGAAAGAAGCACGAGAAGTGCAGAAGGAGGCAAGCGAGGTGCAGAAAGAAGCTAGAGCAGCAGAGAAAGAACCAACAGAGGTGAAAAAAGAGGCAAGAGGGGTGTAGAAAAAGGAAGGAGAGGTGCACAAAGAGGCAAGAGAGATGCAGGAGGGGTACAGAAAGAAGGAACAGAAGTGCTGAAAGAAGCAACAGAGGTGCTGAAAGAGGCACAAACGGAGCAGAAAGAGCAAGAGAAGTGCAGAAAAAAGCAACAGAGGTTTAGAAAGAGGCAAGAGAGGTGCAGAAACAAGCAAGAGAAGTGCAGAAAGAGGGAAGAGAATTGCTGAAAGAAGCAACAGAGGTGGAGAAAGAAGCAAGAGAAGTGCAGAAAGAGGCAAGTGAGGTGCAGAAAGAAGCAAGAGCAGTGCAGAAAGAACCAACAGAGGTGCTGAAAGAGGCGCGAAGGGTGTAGAAAGAGCAAGAGAAGTGCAGAAAGAGGCAACAGAGGTACAGAAAGAGGCAAGAGATGTGCAGAAACAGGCAGGAAAGGTGCAGAAACAGGAAACAGGGGTACAGAAAAAGGCAAGAGTGGTGCAGAAAGAGAGAAGAGATGTATAGAAAGAGGCAAGAGAGTTGCACAAATAGGGAAGAGGGGTGCAGAAAGAGGCAGGATGGGTGCAGAAAGAATTAACAGTGGTGCCGAAAGAGGCAAGAGAGGTGCAAAAAGAAGCAAGCGAAGTGCAGAAAGAGGCAACAGAGGTGTAGAAAGACGCACAAAAGAGGGGCAGAAACAAGCAAGAGAAGTGCAGAAAGAGCTAAGAGAATTGCTGAAAGAAGAAACAGAGGTATAGAAAGAAGCAAGAGAAGTGCAGAAAGAGGCAAGTGAGGTGCAGAAAGAAGCAAGAGCAGTGCAGAAAGTACCAACAGAGGTGCAAAAAGAGGCAAGCAAGGTACAGAAAAAGGTAGGAGGGGTGCACAAAGAGGCAAGAGAGGTACAGAAAGAGGAAGGAGGGGTGCAGAAAGAAGGAATAAAAGTGCAGAAAGAGGCAAGAGAATTGCTGAAAGAAGCAACAGAGGTGTAGAAAGAAGCAAGAGAAGTGCAGAAAGAGGCAAGTGAGGTGCAGAAAGAAGCAAGAGCAGTTCAGAAAGAACCAACAGAGGTGCTGAAAAAGGCATGAAGGGTGCAGAAAGAGCAAAAGAAGTGCAGAAAGAGGCAACAGAGGTATAGAAAGAGGCAAGAGATGTGCAGAAACAGGCAGGAAAGGTGCAGAAACAGGGAACAGGGATGCAGAAAGAGACAAGAGAGGTGCAGAAAGAGAAACAGGGGTGCATAAAGGGGCAAGAGATCTGCAGAAAAAAGCAACAGAGGTGTTGAAAGAGGCAAGTGAGGTGCAGAAAGAGGCAAGAGATCTGCAGAAAAGAGCAACAGAGGTGCTGAAAGAGGCAAGTGAGGTGCAGAAAGATGCAAGAGAGGTGCAGAGAGGCAATAGAAGTGCAGAAAGAAGCACCAGAGGTGCAGAAAGAGGCAAGAGGGGTGCAGAAGGAGGAGAGAGAAGTGCAGAAAGACGCAAAAGAGGTGCTCAAAGAGGGAAGAGGGATGCAGAAAGAGGCAAGAGCAGTGCAGAAAGAGCCAAGAGAAGTGCAGAAAGAAGCAACAGAGGTGCAGAAGGAGGCATGAGGGGTGCAGAAAGAAGGAAGAGAAGTGCATAAAGAAGCAACAGAGGTGCTGAAAGAGGCACAAAGGTTGCAGAAAGAGGCAAGAGAAGTGCAGAAAGAAGCAACAGAGGTACAGAAAGAGGCAAGAGTGGTGCAGAAAGAGGGAAGAGAGGTGTAGAAAGAGGCAAGAGAGTTGAACAAATAGGGAAGAAGGGTACAGAAAGAGGCAGGAGGGGTGCAGAAAAAAGCAACAGAGGTTTAGAAAGAGGCAAGAGAGGTGCAGAAACAAGCAAGAGAAGTGCAGAAAGAGGGAAGAGAATTGCTGAAAGAAGCAACAGAGGTGGAGAAAGAAGCAAGAGAAGTGCAGAAAGAGGCAAGTGAGGTGCAGAAAGAAGCAAGAGCAGTGCAGAAAGAACCAACAGAGGTGCTGAAAGAGGCGCGAAGGGTGTAGAAAGAGCAAGAGAAGTGCAGAAAGAGGCAACAGAGGTACAGAAAGAGGCAAGAGATGTGCAGAAACAGGCAGGAAAGGTGCAGAAACAGGAAACAGGGGTACAGAAAAAGGCAAGAGTGGTGCAGAAAGAGAGAAGAGATGTATAGAAAGAGGCAAGAGAGTTGCACAAATAGGGAAGAGGGGTGCAGAAAGAGGCAGGATGGGTGCAGAAAGAATTAACAGTGGTGCCGAAAGAGGCAAGAGAGGTGCAAAAAGAAGCAAGCGAAGTGCAGAAAGAGGCAACAGAGGTGTAGAAAGACGCACAAAAGAGGGGCAGAAACAAGCAAGAGAAGTGCAGAAAGAGCTAAGAGAATTGCTGAAAGAAGAAACAGAGGTATAGAAAGAAGCAAGAGAAGTGCAGAAAGAGGCAAGTGAGGTGCAGAAAGAAGCAAGAGCAGTGCAGAAAGTACCAACAGAGGTGCAAAAAGAGGCAAGCAAGGTACAGAAAAAGGTAGGAGGGGTGCACAAAGAGGCAAGAGAGGTACAGAAAGAGGAAGGAGGGGTGCAGAAAGAAGGAATAAAAGTGCAGAAAGAGGCAAGAGAATTGCTGAAAGAAGCAACAGAGGTGTAGAAAGAAGCAAGAGAAGTGCAGAAAGAGGCAAGTGAGGTGCAGAAAGAAGCAAGAGCAGTTCAGAAAGAACCAACAGAGGTGCTGAAAAAGGCATGAAGGGTGCAGAAAGAGCAAAAGAAGTGCAGAAAGAGGCAACAGAGGTATAGAAAGAGGCAAGAGATGTGCAGAAACAGGCAGGAAAGGTGCAGAAACAGGGAACAGGGATGCAGAAAGAGACAAGAGAGGTGCAGAAAGAGAAACAGGGGTGCATAAAGGGGCAAGAGATCTGCAGAAAAAAGCAACAGAGGTGTTGAAAGAGGCAAGTGAGGTGCAGAAAGAGGCAAGAGATCTGCAGAAAAGAGCAACAGAGGTGCTGAAAGAGGCAAGTGAGGTGCAGAAAGATGCAAGAGAGGTGCAGAGAGGCAATAGAAGTGCAGAAAGAAGCACCAGAGGTGCAGAAAGAGGCAAGAGGGGTGCAGAAGGAGGAGAGAGAAGTGCAGAAAGACGCAAAAGAGGTGCTCAAAGAGGGAAGAGGGATGCAGAAAGAGGCAAGAGCAGTGCAGAAAGAGCCAAGAGAAGTGCAGAAAGAAGCAACAGAGGTGCAGAAGGAGGCATGAGGGGTGCAGAAAGAAGGAAGAGAAGTGCATAAAGAAGCAACAGAGGTGCTGAAAGAGGCACAAAGGTTGCAGAAAGAGGCAAGAGAAGTGCAGAAAGAAGCAACAGAGGTACAGAAAGAGGCAAGAGTGGTGCAGAAAGAGGGAAGAGAGGTGTAGAAAGAGGCAAGAGAGTTGAACAAATAGGGAAGAAGGGTACAGAAAGAGGCAGGAGGGGTGCAGAAAAAAGCAACAGAGGTTTAGAAAGAGGCAAGAGAGGTGCAGAAACAAGCAAGAGAAGTGCAGAAAGAGGGAAGAGAATTGCTGAAAGAAGCAACAGAGGTGGAGAAAGAAGCAAGAGAAGTGCAGAAAGAGGCAAGTGAGGTGCAGAAAGAAGCAAGAGCAGTGCAGAAAGAACCAACAGAGGTGCTGAAAGAGGCGCGAAGGGTGTAGAAAGAGCAAGAGAAGTGCAGAAAGAGGCAACAGAGGTACAGAAAGAGGCAAGAGATGTGCAGAAACAGGCAGGAAAGGTGCAGAAACAGGAAACAGGGGTACAGAAAAAGGCAAGAGTGGTGCAGAAAGAGAGAAGAGATGTATAGAAAGAGGCAAGAGAGTTGCACAAATAGGGAAGAGGGGTGCAGAAAGAGGCAGGATGGGTGCAGAAAGAATTAACAGTGGTGCCGAAAGAGGCAAGAGAGGTGCAAAAAGAAGCAAGCGAAGTGCAGAAAGAGGCAACAGAGGTGCAAAAAGACGCACAAAAGAGGGGCAGAAACAAGCAAGAGAAGTGCAGAAAGAGCTAAGAGAATTGCTGAAAGAAGAAACAGAGGTATAGAAAGAAGCAAGAGAAGTGCAGAAAGAGGCAAGTGAGGTGCAGAAAGAAGCAAGAGCAGTGCAGAAAGTACCAACAGAGGTGCAAAAAGAGGCAAGCAAGGTACAGAAAAAGGTAGGAGGGGTGCACAAAGAGGCAAGAGAGGTACAGAAAGAGGAAGGAGGGGTGCAGAAAGAAGGAATAAAAGTGCAGAAAGAGGCAAGAGAATTGCTGAAAGAAGCAACAGAGGTGTAGAAAGAAGCAAGAGAAGTGCAGAAAGAGGCAAGTGAGGTGCAGAAAGAAGCAAGAGCAGTTCAGAAAGAACCAACAGAGGTGCTGAAAAAGGCGTGAAGGGTGCAGAAAGAGCAAAAGAAGTGCAGAAAGAGGCAACAGAGGTATGGAAAGAGGCAAGAGATGTGCAGAAACAGGCAGGAAAGGTGCAGAAACAGGGAACAGGGATGCAGAAAGAGACAAGAGAGGTGCAGAAAGAGAAACAGGGGTGCATAAATGGGCAAGAGATCTGCAGAAAAAGCAACAGAGGTGTTGAAAGAGGCAAGTGAGGTGCAGAAAGAGGCAAGAGATCTGCAGAAAAGAGCAACAGAGGTGCTGAAAGAGGCAAGTGAGGTGCAGAAAGATGCAAGAGAGGTGCAGAGAGGCAATAGAAGTGCAGAAAGAAGCACCAGAGGTGCAGAAAGAGGCAAGAGGGGTGCAGAAGGAGGAGAGAGAAGTGCAGAAAGAAGCAAAAGAGGTGCTCAAAGAGGGAAGAGGGATGCAGAAAGAGGCAAGAGCAGTGCAGAAAGAGCCAAGAGAAGTGCAGAAAGAAGCAACAGAGGTGCAGAAGGAGGCATGAGGGGTGCAGAAAGAAGGAAGAGAAGTGCATAAAGAAGAAACAGAGGTGCTGAAAGAGGCACAAAGGTTGCAGAAAGAGGCAAGAGAAGTGCAGAAAGAAGCAACAGAGGTACAGAAAGAGGCAAGAGTGGTGCAGAAAGAGGGAAGAGAGGTGTAGAAAGAGGCAAGAGAGTTGAACAAATAGGGAAGAAGGGTACAGAAAGAGGCAGGAGGGGTGCAGAAAGAAGCAACAGAGGTGCCAAAAGAGGCAAGAGAGGTGCAGAAACAAGCAAGAGAAGTGCATAAAGAGGCAAGAGAATTGCTGAAAGAAGCAACAGAGGTTTAGAAAGAAGCAAGAGAAGTGCAGAAAGAGGCAAGTGAGGAGCAGAAAGAAGCAAGAGCAGTGCAGAAAGAACCAACAGAAGTGCAAAAAGGTAAGAGGGGTGTAGAAAAAGGTAGGAGAAGTGCACAAAGAGGCAAGAGAGGGACAGAAAGAGGCAGGAGTGGTACAGGAAGAAGGAACAGAAGTGCCAAAAGAAGCAACAGAGGTGCTGAAAGAGGCAACAGAGGTGTAGAAAGAAGCAAGAGAAGTGCAGAAAGAGGCAAGTGAGGTGCAGAAAGAAGCAAGAGCAGTGCAGAAAGAACCAACAGAGGTGCTGAAAGAGGTGCAAAGGGTGCAGAAATAGCAAGAGAAGTGCAGAAAGAGGCAACAGAGGTACAGAAAGAGGCAAGAGATGTGCAGAAACAGGCAGGAAAGGTGCAGAAACAGGAAACAGGGTGCAGAAAGAGGCAAGATTGGTGCAGAAAGAGGGAAGACAGAGATGTAGAAAGAGGCAAGAGAGTTGCACAAATAGGGAAGAGGGGTGCAGAAAGAGGCAGGAGGGGTGCAGAAAGAATTAACAGAGGTGCCGGAAGAGGCAAGAGAGGTGCAGAAAGAAGCAAGTGAAGTGCAGAAAGACGCAACAGAGGTGCAGAAAGATGCAACAGAGGTGCAGAAACAAGCAAGAGAAGTGCAGAAAGAGCTAAGAGAATTGCTGAAAGAAGCAACAGAGGTTTAGAAAGAAGCAAGAGAAGTGCAGAAAGAGGCAACAGAGGTTTAGAAAGAAGCAAGAGAAGTGCAGAAAGAGGCAAGAGGGGTGCAGAAAAAGGTAGGAGGGGTGCACAAAGAGGCAAGAGAGGTACAGAAAGAGGCAAGAGAATTGCTGAAAGAAGCAACAGAGATGTTGAAAGAAGCAAGAGAAGTGCAGAAAGAGGCAAGTGAGGTGCAGAAAGAAGCAAGTGCAGTGCAGAAAGAACCAACAGAGTTGCTTAAAAGGTGTGTAGGGTGCAGAAAGAGCAAGAGAAGTGCAGAAAGAGGCAACAGAGGTACAGAAAGAGGCAAGAGATGTGCAGAAACAGGCAGAAAAGGTGCAGAAACAGTGAACAGGGGTACAGAAAGAGGCAAGAGAGGTGCAGAAAGGGGCAAGAGATCTGCAGAAAAAAGCAACAGAGGTGCTGAAAGAGGCATGTGAGGTGCAGACAGAAGCAAGAAAAGTGCAGAAAGAAGAAACAGAGGTACAGAAAGAGGCAAGAATCGTGCAGAAAGGGAGAAGAGAGGTGTAGAAAGAAGCAAGAGAGTTGAACAAATAGGGAAGAGGGGTACAGAAAGAGGCAGGAGGGGTGCAGAAAGAAGCAACAGAGGTGCCGAAAGAGGCAAGAGAGGTGCAGAAAGAAGCAAGTGAAGTACAGAAAGAGGCAACAGAGGTGCAGAAAGATGCAAGAGAGGTGCAGAAACAAGCAAGAGAAGTTCAGAATGAGGCAAGAGAATTGCTGAAAGAAGCAACAGAGGTTTAGAAAGAAGCAAGAGAAGTGCAGAAAGAAGCAAGTGAGGTGCAGAAAGAAGCAAGAGCAGTGCAGAAAGAACCAACAGAGGTGCAAAAAGCGGTAAGAGGGGTGCAGAAAGAGGTAGGAGAGGTGCACAAAGAGGCAAGAGAGGTACAGAAAGAGGCAGGAGGGGTGCAGAAAGAAGCAACAGAGGTGCCAAAAGAGGCAAGAGACGTGCAGAAACAAGCAAGAGAAGTGCATAAAGAGGCAAGAGAATTGCTGAAAGAAGCAACAGAGGTTTAGAAAGAAGCAAGAGAAGTGCAGAAAGAGGCAAGTGAGGAGCAGAAAGAAGCAAGAGCAGTGCAGAAAGAACCAACAGAGGTGCAAAAAGGTAAGAGGGGTGTAGAAAAAGGTAGGAGAAGTGCACAAAGAGGCAAGAGAGGTACAGAAAGAGGCAGGAGTGGTACAGGAAGAAGGAACAGAAGTGCCAAAAGAAGCAACAGAGGTGCTGAAAGAGGCAACAGAGGTGTAGAAAGAAGCAAGAGAAGTGCAGAAAGAGGCAAGTGAGGTGCAGAAAGAAGCAAGAGCAGTGCAGAAAGAACCAACAGAGGTGCTGAAAGAGGTGCAAAGGGTGCAGAAATAGCAAGAGAAGTGCAGAAAGAGGCAACAGAGGTACAGAAAGAGGCAAGAGATGTGCAGAAACAGGCAGGAAAGGTGCAGAAACAGGAAACAGGGTGCAGAAAGAGGCAAGATTGGTGCAGAAAGAGGGAAGACAGAGATGTAGAAAGAGGCAAGAGAGTTGCACAAATAGGGAAGAGGGGTGCAGAAAGAGGCAGGAGGGGTGCAGAAAGAATTAACAGAGGTGCCGGAAGAGGCAAGAGAGGTGCAGAAAGAAGCAAGTGAAGTGCAGAAAGAGGCAACAGAGGTGCAGAAAGATGCAAGAGAGGTGCATAAACAAGCAAGAGAAGTGCAGAAAGAGCTAAGAGAATTGCTGAAAGAAGCAACAGAGGTTTAGAAAGAAGCAAGAGAAGTGCAGAAAGAGGCAACAGAGGTTTAGAAAGAAGCAAGAGAAGTGCAGAAAGAGGCAAGCGAGGTGCAGAAAGAAGCAAGAGCAGTGCAGAAAGAACCAACAGAGGTGCAAAAAGACGCAAGAGGGGTGCAGAAAAAGGTAGGAGGGGTGCACAAAGAGGCAAGAGAGGTACAGAAAGAGGAAGGAGGGGTGCAGAAAGAAGGAAGAGAAGTGCAGAAAGAGGCAAGAGAATTGCTGAAAGAAGCAACAGAGATGTTGAAAGAAGCAAGAGAAGTGCAGAAAGAGGCAAGTGAGGTGCAGAAAGAAGCAAGTGCAGTGCAGAAATAACCAACAGAGTTGCTTAAAAAGGTGTGTAGGGTGCAGAAAGAGCAAGAGAAGTGCAGAAAGAGGCAACAGAGGTACAGAAAGAGGCAAGAGATGTGCAGAAACAGGCAGAAAGGTGCAGAAACAGTGAACAGGGGTACAGAAAGAGGCAAGAGAGGTGCAGAAAGGGGCAAGAGATCTGCAGAAAAAAGCAACAGAGGTGCTGAAAGAGGCATGTGAGGTGCAGAAAGAAGCAAGAAAAGTGCAGAAAGAAGAAACAGAGGTACAGAAAGAGGCAAGAGTCGTGCAGAAAGGGAGAAGAGAGGTGTAGAAAGAAGCAAGAGAGTTGAACAAATAGGGAAGAGGGGTACAGAAAGAGGCAGGAGGGGTGCAGAAAGAAGCAACAGAGGTGCCAAAAGAGGCAAGAGAGGTACAGAAAGAAACAAGTGAAGTACAGAAAGAGGCAACAGAGGTGCAGAAAGATGCAAGAGAAGTGCAGAAACAAGCAAGAGAAGTTCAGAATGAGGCAAGAGAATTGCTGAAAGAAGCAACAGAGGTTTAGAAAGAAGCAAGAGAATTGCAGAAAGAGGCAAGTGAGGTGCAGAAAGAAGCAAGAGCAGTGCAGAAAGAACCAACAGAGGTGCAAAAAGCGGTAAGAGGGGTGCAGAAAGAGGTAGGAGAGGTGCACAAAGAGGCAAGAGAGGTACAGAAAGAGGCAGGAGGGGTGCAGAAAGAAGGAAGAGAAGTGCAGAAAGAGGCAAGAGATTTGCTGAAAGAAGCAACAGAGGTGTAGAAAGAAGCAAGAGAAGTGCAGATAGAGGCAAGTGATGTGCAGAAAGAAGCAAGAGCAGTGCAGAAAGAACCAACAGAGGTGCAAAAAGAGGCAAAGGGGTGCAGAAAAAGGTAGGAGGGTTGCAGAGAGGCAAGAGAGGTACAGAAAGAGGTAGGAGGGGTGCACAAAGAAGGAAGAAAAGTGTAGAAAGAGGCAAGAAAATTGCTGAAAGAAGCAACAGAGGTGTAGAAAGAAGCAAGAGAAGTGCAGAAAGAGGCAAGTGAGGTGCAGAAGGAAGCAAGAGCAGTGCATAACGAACCAACAGAGGTGCTGAAAGATGCGCAAAGGGTGCAGAAAGAGCATGAGAAGTGCAGAAAGAGGCAACTGAGGTACAGAAAGAGGCAAGAGATGTGCAGAAACAGGCAAGAAAGGTACAAAAACAGGGAACAAAGGTGCAGGAAGAGGCAAGAGAGGTGCAGAAAAAAGCAACAGAGGTGCTGAAAGAGGCAAGTGAGGTGCAGAAAGAGGCAAGAGATCTGCAGAAAAAAGCAACAGAGGTAGTGAAAGAGGCAAGTGAGGTGCAGAAAGAAGCAAGAGTGGTGCAAAAAGAGGCAATAGAAGTGCAGAAAGAAGCCACAGAGGTGCAGAAAGATACAAGAGGGGAGCAGAAATAGGAGAGAGAAGTGCATAAAGAAGCAACAGAGGTGCTCAAAGAGGCAATAGGGATGCACAAAGAGGCCAGAGGGATGCAGAAAGAGGCAAGAGCAGTGCAGAAAGACCCAAGAGAAGTGCAGAAAGAAGCAACAGAGGTGCAGAAGGAGGCATGAGGGGTGCAGAAAGAAGAATGAGAAGTGCAGAAAGAAGCAACAGAGGTGCTGAAAGAGGCACTAAGGGTGCAGAATGAGGCAAGAGAAGTGCATAAAGAAGCAACAGAGGTGCAAAAAGAGTCAAGAGGTGGTCAGAAAAAAGTAGGAGGCGTGCACAAAGAGGGCAAGCGAGGTACAGAAAGAGGCAGGAGGGGTGCAGAAAGAAGGAAGAGAAGTGCAGAAATAAGTAACAGAGGTGCTGAGAGAGGCGCAAAGGGTGCAGAAAGAGTCAGAGAAGAGCAGAAAGAGGCAACAGAGGTACAAAAAGAGGCAAGAGAGGTGCCGAAACATGCAGGAAAGGTGCAGAAAGAGGGAACAGGGGTGGAGATAGAGGCAAGAGAGGTGCAGAAAGAGAAAAGAGGGGTGCAGAAGGAGGCAAGAGATCTGCAGAAACAGGCAGAAAAGGTGCAGAAACAGTGAACAGGGGTGCAGAAAGAGGCAAGAGAGGTGCAGAAAGGGGCAAGAGATCTGCAGAAAAAAGCAACAGAGGTGCTGAAAGAGGCAAGTGAGGTGCAGAAAGAGGCAAGAGATCTGTAGAAAAAAGCAACAGAGGTACTGAAAGAGCAGGTGAGGTGCAGAAAGAAGCAAGAAAAGTGCAGAAAGAAGAAACAGAGGTACAGAAAGAGGCAAGAGTGGTGCAGAAAGGGAGAAGAGAGGTGTAGAAAGAAGCAAGAGAGTTGAACAAATAGGGAAGACGGGTACAGAAAGAGGCAGGAGGGGTGCAGAAAGAAGCAACAGAGGTGCCGAAAGAGGCAAGAGAGGTGCAGAAAGAAGCACGTGAAGCACAGAAAGAGGCAACAGAGGTGCAGAAAGACGCAAGAGAGGTGCAGAAACAAGCAAGAGAAGTGCAGAATGAGGCAAGAGAATTGCTGAAAGAAGCAACAGAGGTTTAGAAAGAAGCAAGAGAAGTGCAGAAATAGGCAAGTGAGGTGCAGAAAAAAGCAAGAACAGTGCTTAAAGAACCAACAGAGGTGCAAAAAGTGGCAAGAGAGGTGCAGAAAGAGGTAGGAGAGGTGCACAAAGAGGCAAGAGAGGTACAGAAAGAGGCAGGAGGGGTGCAGAAAGAAGGAAGAGAAGTGCAGAAAGAGGCAAGAGAATTGCTGAAAGAAGCAACAGAGGTATAGAAAGAAGCAAGAGAAGTGCAGATAGAGGGAAGTGATGTGCAGAAAGAAGCAAGAACAGTGCAGAAAGAACCAACAAAGGTGCAAAAAGAGGCAAAGGGGTGCAGAAAAGGTAGGAGGGTTGCAGAGAGGCAAGAGAGGTGCACAAAGAGGTAGGAGGGTGCACAAAGAAGGAAGAAAAGTGTAGAAAGAGGCAAGAAAATTGCTGAAAGAAGCAACAGAGGTGTAGAAAGAAGCAAGAGAAGTGCAGAAAGAGGCAAGTGAGGTGCAGAAAGAAGCAAGAGCAGTGCATAACGAACCAACAGAGGTGCTGAAAGAGGCGCAAAGGGTGCAGAAAGAGCATGAGAAGTGCAGAAAGAGGCAACTGAGGTACAGAAAGAGGCAAGAGATGTGCAGAAACAGGCAAGAAAGGTGCAAAAACAGGGAACAAGGGTGCAGGAAGAGGCAAGAGAGGTGCAGAAAAAAGCAACAGAGGTGCTGAAAGAGGCAAGTGAGGTGCAGAAAGAGGCAAGAGATCTGCAGAAAAAAGCAACAGAGGTAGTGAAAGAGGCAAGTGAGGTGCAGAAAGAAGCAAGAGTGGTGCAAAAAGAGGCAATAGAAGTGCAGAAAGAAGCCACAGAGGTGCAGAAAGAAACAAGAGGGGGGCAGAAAGAGGAGAGAGAAGTACATAAAGAAGCAACAGAGGTGCTCAAAGAGGCAATAGGGATGCACAAAGAGGCCAGAGGGATGCAGAAAGAGGCAAGAGCAGTGCAGAAATACCCAAGAGAAGTGCAGAAAGAAGCAACAGAGTTGCAGAAGGAGGCATGAGGGGTGCAGAAAGAAGAATGAGAAGTGCAGAAAGAAGCAACAGAGGTGCTGAAAGAGGCACTAAGGGTGCAGAATGAGGCAAGAGAAGTGCATAAAGAAGCAACAAGGTGCAAAAAGAGGCAAGAGGTGTGCAGAAAAAAGTAGGAGGCGTGCACAAAGAGGGCAAGAGAGGTACAGAAAGAGGCAGGAGGGTGCACAAAGAAGGAAGAGAAGTGCAGAAATAAGTAACAGAGGTGCTGATAGAGGCGCAAAGGGTGCAGAAAGAGTCAGAGAAGAGCAGAAAGAGGCAACATAGGTACAAAAAGAGGCAAGAGAGGTGCAGAAACATGCAGGAAAGGTGCAGAAAGAGGGAACAGGGGTGGAGATAGAGGCAAGAGAGGTGCAGAAAGAGAAAAGAGGGGTGCAGAAGGAGGCAAGAGATCTGCAGAAACAGGCAGAGAAGGTGCAGAAACAGTGAACAGGGGTGCAGAAAGAGGCAAGAGAGGTGCAGAAACGGGCAAGAGATCTGCAGAAAAAAAGCAACAGAGGTGCTGAAAGAGGCAAGTGAGGTGCAGAAAGAGGCAAGAGATCTGTAGAAAAAAGCAACAGAGGTACTGAAAGAGGCATGTGAGGTGCAGAAAGAAGCAAGAGAAGTGCAGAAACAGGCAGGAAAGGTGCAGAAACAGGAAACAGGGTGCAGAAAGAGGCAAGATTTGTGCAGAAAGAGGGAAGACAGAGATGTAGAAAGAGGCAAGAGAGTTGCACAAATAGGGAAGAGGGGTGCAGAAAGAGGCAGGAGGGGTGCAGAAAGAATTAACAGAGGTGCCGGAAGAGGCAAGAGAGGTGCAGAAAGAAGCAAGTGAAGTACAGAAAGAGGCAACAGAGGTGCAGAAAGATGCAAGAGAGGTGCAGAAACAAGCAAGAGAAGTGCAGAAAGAGCTAAGAGAATTGCTGAAAGAAGCAACAGAGGTTTAGAAAGAAGCAAGAGAAGTGCAGAAAGAGGCAACAGAGGTTTAGAAAGAAGCAAGAGAAGTGCAGAAAGAGGCAAGCGAGGTGCAGAAAGAAGCAAGAGCAGTGCAGAAAGAACCAACTGAGGTGCAAAAAGAGGCAAGAGGGGTGCAGAAAAAGGTAGGAGGGGTGCACAAAGAGGCAAGAAAGGTACAGAAAGAGGCAAGAGAATTGCTGAAAGAAGCAACAGAGATGTTGAAAGAAGCAAGAGAAGTGCAGAAAGAGGCAAGTGAGGTGCAGAAAGAAGCAAGTGCAGTGCAGAAAGAACCAACAGAGTTGCTTAAAAAGGTGTGTAGGGTGCAGAAAGAGCAAGAGAAGTGCAGAAAGAGGCAACAGAGGTACAGAAAGAGGCAAGAGATGTGCAGAAACAGGCAGAAAAGGTGCAGAAACAGTGAACAGGGGTACAGAAAGAGGCAAGAGAGGTGCAGAAAGGGGCAAGAGATCTGCAGAAAAAAGCAACAGAGGTGCTGAAAGAGGCATGTGAGGTGCAGACAGAAGCAAGAAAAGTGCAGAAAGAAGAAACAGAGGTACAGAAAGAGGCAAGAATCGTGCAGGAAGGGAGAAGAGAGGTGTAGAAAGAAGCAAGAGAGTTGAACAAATAGGGAAGAGGGGTACAGAAAGAGGCAGGAGGGGTGCAGAAAGAAGCAACAGAGGTGCCGAAAGAGCAAGAGAGGTGCAGAAAGAAGCAAGTGAAGTACAGAAAGAGGCAACAGAGGTGCAGAAAGATGCAAGAGAGGTGCAGAAACAAGCAAGAGAAGTTCAGAATGAGGCAAGAGAATTGCTGAAAGAAGCAACAGAGGTTTAGAAAGAAGCAAGAGAAGTGCAGAAAGAGGCAAGTGAGGTGCAGAAAGAAGCAAGAGCAGTGCAGAAAGAACCAACAGAGGTGCAAAAAGCAGTAAGAGGGGTGCAGAAAGAGGTAGGAGAGGTGCACAAAGAGGCAAGAGAGGTACAGAAAGAGGCAGGAGGGGTGCAGAAAGAAGCAACAGATGTGCCAAAAGAGGCAAGAGAGGTGCAGAAACAAGCAAGAGAAGTGCATAAAGAGGCAAGAGAATTGCTGAAAGAAGCAACAGAGGTTTAGAAAGAAGCAAGAGAAGTGCAGAAAGAGGCAAGTGAGGAGCAGAAAGAAGCAAGAGAAGTGCAGAAAGAACCAACAGAGGTGCAAAAAGGTAAGAGGGGTGTAGAAAAAGGTAGGAGAAGTGCACAAAGAGGCAAGAGAGGTACAGAAAGAGGCAGGAGTGGTACAGGAAGAAGAAACAGAAGTGCCAAAAGAAGCAACAGAGGTGCTGAAAGAGGCAACAGAGGTGTAGAAAGAAGCAAGAGAAGTGCAGAAAGAGGCAAGTGAGGTGCAGAAAGAAGCAAGAGCAGTGCAGAAAGAACCAACAGAGGTGCTGAAAGAGGTGCAAAGGGTGCAGAAATAGCAAGAGAAGTGCAGAAAGAGGCAACAGAGGTACAGAAAGAGGCAAGAGATGTGCAGAAAGAGGGAAGACAGAGATGTAGAAAGAGGCAAGAGAGTTGCACAAATAGGGAAGAGGGGTGCAGAAAGAGGCAGGAGGGGTGCAGAAAGAATTAACAGAGGTGCCGGAAGAGGCAAGAGAGGTGCAGAAAGAAGCAAGTGAAGTGCAGAAAGAGGCAACAGAGGTGCAGAAAGATGCAAGAGAGGTGCAGAAACAAGCAAGAGAAGTGCAGAAAGAGCTAAGAGAATTGCTGAAAGAAGCAACAGAGGTTTAGAAAGAAGCAAGAGAAGTGCAGAAAGAGGCAACAGAGGTTTAGAAAGAAGCAAGAGAAGTGCAGAAAGAGGCAAGCGAGGTGCAGAAAGAAGCAAGAGCAGTGCAGAAAGAACCAACAGAGGTGCAAAAAGAGGCAAGAGGGGTGCAGAAAAAGGTAGGAGGGGTGCACAAAGAGGCAAGAGAGGTACAGAAAGAGGAAGGAGGAGTGCAGAAAGAAAGAAGAGAAGTGCAGAAAGAGGCAAGAGAATTGCTGAAAGAAGCAACAGAGATGTTGAAAGAAGCAAGAGAAGTGCAGAAAGAGGCAAGTGAGGTGCAGAAAGAAGCAAGTGCAGTGCAGAAATAACCAACAGAGTTGCTTAAAAAGGTGTGTAGGGTGCAGAAAGAGCAAGAGAAGTGCAGAAAGAGGCAACAGAGGTACAGAAAGAGGCAAGAGATGTGCAGAAACAGGCAGAAAAGGTGCAGAAACAGTGAACAGGGGTACAGAAAGAGGCAAGAGAGGTGCAGAAAGGGGCAAGAGATCTGCAGAAAAAAGCAACAGAGGTGCTGAAAGAGGCATGTGAGGTGCAGAAAGAAGCAAGACAAGTGCAGAAAGAAGAAACAGAGGTACAGACAGAGGCAAGAGTCGTGCAGAAAGGGAGAAGAGAGGTGTAGAAAGAAGCAAGAGAGTTGAACAAATAGGGAAGAGGGGTACAGAAAGAGGCAGGAGGGGTGCAGAAAGAAGCAACAGAGGTGCCGAAAGAGGCAAGAGAGGTGCAGAAAGAAGCAAGTGAAGTACAGAAAGAGGCAACAGAGGTGCAGAAAGATGCAAGAGAGGTGCAGAAACAAGCAAGAGAAGTTCAGAATGAGGCAAGAGAATTGCTGAAAGAAGCAACAGAGGTTTAGAAAGAAGCAAGAGAATTGCAGAAAGAGGCAAGTGAGGTGCAGAAAGAAGCAAGAGCAGTGCAGAAAGAACCAACAGAGGTGCAAAAAGCGGTAAGAGGGGTGCAGAAAGAGGTAGGAGAGGTGCACAAAGAGGCAAGAGAGGTACAGAAAGAGGCAGGAGGGGTGCAGAAAGAAGGAAGAGAAGTGCAGAAAGAGGCAAGAGATTTGCTGAAAGAAGCAACAGAGGTGTAGAAAGAAGCAAGAGAAGTGCAGATAGAGGCAAGTGATGTGCAGAAAGAAGCAAGAGCAGTGCAGAAAGAACCAACAGAGGTGCAAAAAGAGGCAAAGGGGTGAAGAAAAAGGTAGGAGGGTTGCAGAGAGGCAAGAGAGGTACAGAAAGAGGTAGGAGGGGTGCACAAAGAAGGAAGAAAAGTGTAGAAAGAGGCAAGAAAATTGCTGAAAGAAGCAACAGAGGTGTAGAAAGAAGCAAGAGAAGTGCAGAAAGAGGCAAGTGAGGTGCAGAAGGAAGCAAGAGCAGTGCATAACGAACCAACAGAGGTGCTGAAAGATGCGCAAAGGGTGCAGAAAGAGCATGAGAAGTGCAGAAAGAGGCAACTGAGGTACAGAAAGAGGCAAGAGATGTGCATAAACAGGCAAGAAAGGTACAAAAACAGGGAACAAAGGTGCAGGAAGAGGCAAGAGAGGTGCAGAAAAAAGCAACAGAGGTGCTGAAAGAGGCAAGTGAGGTGCAGAAAGAGGCAAGAGATCTGTAGAAAAAGCAACAGAGGTAGTGAAAGAGGCAAGTGAGGTGCAGAAAGAAGCAAGAGTGGTGCAAAAAGAGGCAATAGAAGTGCAGAAAGAAGCCACAGAGGTGCAGAAAGATACAAGAGGGGAGCAGAAATAGAGAGAGAAGTGCATAAAGAAGCAACAGAGGTGCTCAAAGAGGCAATAGGGATGCACAAAGAGGCCAGAGGGATGCAGAAAGAGGCAAGAGCAGTGCAGAAAGACCCAAGAGAAGTGCAGAAAGAAGCAACAGAGGTGCAGAAGGAGGCATGAGGGGTGCAGAAAGAAGAATGAGAAGTGCAGAAAGAAGCAACAGAGGTGCTGAAAGAGGCACTAAGGGTGCAGAATGAGGCAAGAGAAGTGCATAAAGAAGCAACAGAGGTGCAAAAAGAGGCAAGAGGTGTGCAGAAAAAAGTAGGAGGCGTGCACAAAGAGGGCAAGAGAGGTACAGAAAGAGGCAGGAGGGTGCACAAAGAAGGAAGAGAAGTGCAGAAATAAGTAACAGAGGTGCTGATAGAGGCGCAAAGGGTGCAGAAAGAGTCAGAGAAGAGCAGAAAGAGGCAACAGAGGTACAAAAAGAGGCAAGAGAGGTGCAGAAACATGCAGGAAAGGTGCAGAAAGAGGGAACAGGGGTGGAGATAGAGGCAAGAGAGGTGCAGAAAGAGAAAAGAGGGGTGCAGAAGGAGGCAAGAGATCTGCAGAAACAGGCAGAGAAGGTGCAGAAACAGTGAACAGGGGTGCAGAAAGAGGCAAGAGAGGTGCAGAAAGGGGCAAGAGATCTGCAGAAAAAAAGCAACAGAGGTGCTGAAAGAGGCAAGTGAGGTGCAGAAAGAGGCAAGAGATCTGTAGAAAAAAGCAACAGAGGTACTGAAAGAGGCATGTGAGGTGCAGAAAGAAGCAAGAGACGTGCAGAAAGAAGAAACAGAGGTACAGAAAGAGGCAAGAGTGGTGCAGAAAGGGAGAAGAGAGGTGTAGAAAGAAGCAAGAGAGTTGAACAAATAGGGAAGAGGGGTACAGAAAGAGGCAGGAGGGGTGCAGAAAGAAGCAACAGAGGTGCCGAAAGAGGCAAGAGAGGTGCAGAAAGAAGCACGTGAAATACAGAAAGAGGCAACAGAGGTGCAGAAAGACGCAAGAGAGGTGCAGAAACAAGCAAGAGAAGTGCAGAATGAGGCAAGAGAATTGCTGAAAGAAGCAACAGAGGTTTAGAAAGAAGCAAGAGAAGTGCAGAAAGAGGCAAGTGAGGTGCAGAAAGAAGCAAGAGCAGTGCAGAAAGAACCAACAGAGGTGCAAAAAGTGGCAAGAGGGGTGCAGAAAGAGGTAGGAGAGGTGCACAAAGAGGCAAGAGAGGTACAGAAAGAGGCAGGAGGGGTGCAGAAAGAAGGAAGAGAAGTGCAGAAAGAGGCAAGAGAATTGCTGAAAGAAGCAACAGAGGTATAGAAAGAAGCAAGAGAAGTGCAGATAGAGGCAAGTGATGTGCAGAAAGAAGCAAGAACAGTGCAGAAAGAACCAACAAAGGTGCAAATAGAGGCAAAGGGGTGCAGAAAAAGGTAGGAGGGTTGCAGAGAGGCAAGAGAGGTGCACAAAGAGGTAGGAGGGGTGCACAAATAAGGAAGAAAAGTGTAGAAAGAGGCAAGAAAATTGCTGAAAGAAGCAACAGAGGTGTAGAAAGAAGCAAGAGAAGTGCAGAAAGAGGCAAGTGAGGTGCAGAAAGAAGCAAGAGCAGTGCATAACGAACCAACAGAGGTGCTGAAAGAGGCGCAAAGGGTGCAGAAAGAGCATGAGAAGTGCAGAAAGAGGCAACTGAGGTACAGAAAGAGGCAAGAGATGTGCAGAAACAGGCAAGAAAGGTGCAAAAACAGGGAACAAGGGTGCAGGAAGAGGCAAGAGAGGTGCAGAAAAAAGCAACAGAGGTGCTGAAAGAGGCATGTGAGGTGCAGAAAGAGGCAAGAGATCTGCAGAAAAAAGCAACAGAGGTAGTGAAAGAGGCAAGTGAGGTGCAGAAAGAAGCAAGAGTGGTGCAAAAAGAGGCAATAGAAGTGCAGAAAGAAGCCACAGAGGTGCAGAAAGAAACAAGAGGGGAGCAGAAAGAGGAGAGAGAAGTACATAAAGAAGCAACAGAGGTGCTCAAAGAGGCAATAGGGATGCACAAAGAGGCCAGAGGGATGCAGAAAGAGGCAAGAGCAGTGCAGAAATACCCAAGAGAAGTGCAGAAAGAAACAACAGAGTTGCAGAAGGAGGCATGAGGGGTGCAGAAAGAAGAATGAGAAGTGCAGAAAGAAGCAACAGAGGTGCTGAAAGAGGCACTAAGGGTGCAGAATGAGGCAAGAGAAGTGCATAAAGAAGCAACAGAGGTGCAAAAAGAGGCAAGAGGTGTGCAGAAAAAAGTAGGAGGCGTGCACAAAGAGGGCAAGAGAGGTACAGAAAAAGGCAGGAGGGTGCACAAAGAAGGAAGAGAAGTGCAGAAATAAGTAACAGAGGTGCTGATAGAGGCGCAAAGGGTGCAGAAAGAGTCAGAGAAGAGCAGAAAGAGTCAACAGAGGAACAAAAAGAGGCAAGAGAGGTGCAGAAACATGCAGGAAAGGTGCAGAAAGAGGGAACAGGGGTGGAGATAGAGGCAAGAGAGATGCAGAAAGAGAAAAGAGGGGTGCAGAAGGAGGCAAGAGATCTGCAGAAACAGGCAGAGAAGGTGCAGAAACAGTGAACAGGGGTGCAGAAAGAGGCAAGAGAGGTGCAGAAAGGGGCAAGAGATCTGCAGAAAAAAGCAACAGAGGTGCTGAAAGAGGCAAGTGAGGTGCAGAAAGAGGCAAGAGATCTGTAGAAAAAAGCAACAGAGGTACTGAAAGAGGCATGTGAGGTGCAGAAAGAAGCAAGAGAAGTGCAGAAAGAAGAAACAGAGGTACAGAAAGAGGCAAGAGTGGTGCAGAAAGGGAGAAGAGAGGTGTAGAAAGAAGCAAGAGAGTTGAACAAATAGGGAAGAGTGGTACAGAAAGAGGCAGGAGGGGTGCAGAAAGAAGCAACAGAGGTGCCGAAAGAGGCAAGAGAGGTGCAGAAAGAAGCACGTGAAATACATAAAGAGGCAACAGAGGTGCAGAAAGACGCAAGAGAGGTGCAGAAACAAGCAAGAGAAGTGCAGAATGAGGCAAGAGAATTGCTGAAAGAAGCAACAGAGGTTTAGAAAGAAGCAAGAGAAGTGCAGAAAGAGGCAAGTGAGGTGCAGAAAGAAGCAAGAGCAGTGCAGAAAGAACCAACAGAGGTGCAAAAGCGGCAAGAGGGGTGCAGAAAGAGGTAGGAGAGGTGCACAAAGAGGCAAGAGAGGTACAGAAAGAGGCAGGAGTGGTGCAGAAAGAAGGAAGAGAAGTGCAGAAAGAGGCAAGAGAATTGCTGAAAGAAGCAACAGAGGTGTAGAAAGAAGCAAGAGAATTGCAGATAGAGGCAAGTGATGTGCAGAAAGAAGCAAGAGCAATGCAGAAAGAACCAACAGAGGTGCAAAAAGAGGCAAAGGGGTGCAGAAAAAGGTAGAAGGGTTGCAGAGAGGCAAGAGATGTGCAGAAAGAGGTAGGAGGGGTGCACAAAGAAGGAAGAAAGTGTAGAAAGAGGCAAGAAAATTGCTGAAAGAAGCAACAGAGGCATAGAAAGAAGCAAGAGAAGTGCAGAAAGAGGCAAGTGAGGTGCAGAAAGAAGCAAGAGCAGTGCATAACGAACCGACAGAGGTGCTGAAAGAGGCGCAAAGGGTGCAGAAAGAGCATGAGAAGTGCAGAAAGAGGCAACTGAGGTACAGAAAGAGGCAAGAGATGTGTAGAAACAGGCAAGAAAGGTGCAAAAACAGGGAACAAAGGTGCAGGAAGAGGCAAGAGAGGTGCAGAAAAAAGCAACAGAGGTGCTGAAAGAGGCAAGTGAGGTGCAGAAAGAGGCAAGAGATCTGCAGAAAAAAGCAACAGAGGTAGTGAAAGAGGCAAGTGAGGTGCAGAAAGAAGCCAGAGTGGTGCAAAAAGAGGCAATAGAAGTGCAGAAAGACGCCACAGAGGTGCAGAAAGATACAAGAGGGGAGCAGAAAGAGGAGAGAGAAGTGCAGAAAGAAGCAACAGAGGTGCTCAAAGAGGCAATAGGGATGCACAAAGAGGCCAGAGGGATGCAGAAAGAAGCAAGAGCAGTGCAGAAAGACCCAAGAGAAGTGCAGAAAGAAGCAACAGAGGTGCAGATGGAGGCATGAGGGGTGCAGAAAGAAGAATAAGAAGTGCAGAAAGAAGCAACAGAGGTGCTGAAAGAGGCACTAAGGGTGCAGAATGAGGCAAGAGAAGTGCATAAAGAAGCAACAGAGGTGCAAAAAGAGGCAAGAGGTGTGCAGAAAAAAGTAGGAGGCGTGCACAAAGAGGGCAAGAGAGGTACAGAAAGAGGCAGGAGGGGTGCAGAAAGAAGGAAGAGAAGTGCAGAAATAAGTAACAGAGGTGCTGATAGAGGCGCAAAGGGTGCAGAAAGAGTCAGAGAAGAGCAGAAAGAGGCAACAGAGGTACAAAAAGAGGCAAGAGAGGTGCAGAAACATGCAGGAAAGGTACAGAAAGAGGGAACAGGGGTGGAGATAGAGGCAAGAGAGGTGCAGAAAGAGAAAAGAGGGGTGCAGAAGGAGGCAAGATATCTGCAGAAAAAAGCAACAGAGGTACTAAAAGAGGCAAGTGAGGTGCAGAAAGGGGCAAGAGATCTGCAGAAAAAAGCAACAGAGGTGCTGAAAGAGGCAAGTGATGTGCAAAAAGAAGCAAGAGAGGTGCAGAAAGAAGGAAGAGAAGTGCAGAAAGAAGTTACAGAGGTGCAGAAAGAGGCAAACAGGGTGCAGAAGGACATAGGAGGGGTACAGAAAAAGGCAAGAGAGTTGCATAAAGAGGCAAGAGGGGTACAGAAAGAAGCAAATGAGGTGCAGAAAGAGGCAACAGACATGCAGAAAGAGGGAAGAGAGGTGCAGAAAATAGAAGAGATTTGCAGAAAGAGGCAAGGGAAGTGCAGAAAAAGAAAGAAATGTACAGAAAGAAGCAACAGAAATGCAGAAAGAGGCAAGAGAGGAGCAGAAGGAAGCAAGAGTGGCTTGCACACCATTAGTACCAATTTAACACCCACATTTAGCAATAAGTAACAGGTGACCAATCTAGGTTTGCAAAGGGCCTTCCACCACGCTGTAACACTTGTTGTTGTATTTTTGATAATGTTTGAGCCGTTTCAGCTAGAAACAAGTCTTTTTTTGTTCAAATCTGCAGATTAGGGAGCAGATGATGAATTATGTGGCTAATGCAGAAAATTTATAACTGTGCGAAAGTCGGTGCAGCCAAACAGTCGCATAATTCCAGTGGGCCTGCTCATACCTCTGACTAGGTCCACAAGTGCTAATAAGTGATTCTTTCTTTTTTTGTCTCACTGAGTTCATAGTTGAGCTTCTATGGAAATGAGGAAGACTAAACCTGAGGTTACCACTCCACAACACAGACTACCATACCACATAATTACTCTCCATAACACATAATCCCACTCTACATAATTCCTATACACTAAATACCACATACTTTCTATCCACATAATTTCACTGCACAGCATACCACATAATTCCACTACACAGAACGTACATCCACTCCACTCCAAAAAACATTAGTATAAAATGTTTACATTTACAACACCAATACCTCTAACTCTTGCAACTGGGAAACCTATTACATTGCAGACACTACTTTAACAAGTAGTCGTGTTTGCAGAGTGGTGGAGAACAGGTTCTGGGCCTCCGACCAGCGCTCAGGATTTCCGCTGCATAGGATCTACAGGAGGTACCAGAAGGGCTTCTTGGCCCCCAAAGTCCCTCAGGAGTGAATTGGACTTCATCCCCCATCCCGTAGTCTGCCAGGAGGCGCGTTTGCAGAGTGGTGGGCATGGCCTCCAAAGATGTTTTAGCAATCCCACTGTGTGGGACTAACTGGAGGTAACAAGAGGGGTAGTTGGCCCCCAAGGACATCCTTGGAGGCCAACTACCCGTCCTATTACCTCCAGTAAGTCCCACACAGCAGGATTGCTAAATTCTCATAGCAGGGCATGCCCCTTTGCCCACCACTCTGCAAACATGCTCCCTGGTGCGGTCTTGGATGGGGATTGAAGTCCCCTTCACTGCTGGGGGTCGTTAGGGGCTGACTAGCCTAGCTGACACCTCCAGTAAGCCCCAGATAGTGGGATTGCTGAGAGGTGGACACAGGCCATGCCCCCTTTCTCCACCACTCTGCAAGCGCACCTCCTGGTGTGCTCTTGGTTGGGGGATGAAGTCCCCTTGCCTCCTAAGGGTCCCTGGGGGCCAACTAGCCCTCCTGTTATCTCTAGTAAGCCCCACACAGCTGGATTGCTGAGACTGGTCCTAGGCCACACCCCCTTTTAACACCACTCTGCAAACACGCCTTCCATGTTTGAAGTGTTGGCAGCCAATCAGAGGCAAGTTTGTGCTCCGGAAGGCTAAGCCAATCCTATCTCACAATTTTCAATTATTGACATCTGTAAATCTTTAAATATCTAAAAAACTACTGAACAGAATTACACTATTTAAAACAAAGTGTGCTTTGTGAACCAAGAGCTATCTCCTGCCAAATTTGGTGTAATTCCGTTCAGCAGTTCAGGCTGTAGCTGTGTCTAAAGTTTCCTATGGAAATTAAAATGGAGAAAACACGTTTTGGAACCCCCCTTTTTTCTCGGCCCCCCCTTGACAAATCACCCTAAAAGTTTCTTTTTTTTTTTTTAAATTTTGTTTATTGAGATGCTTGCAACAAGTATACACAAAACCCCAAGGCTGGGGTGCAGCAATATCATCCTCACATGTGTCGATACAAGCCAATTTTCGTTTTTAACATAGAAAATGCAAAAAAATAACTGAACCCCCCAACCTCTCCCGGCACTTAAATAGTTTTGCATCATGCAATTGTCGGATCCAAAAGCCATGTGAACACACGTGAGTGACAGCCCATAAAAGGTAGTTCCAAGACCAAGAAGTCCTGGCCATACACATGAGGGAAGAGATCATGTAAATAAGTAAGGAACATTACACATCAGGGTGGCTCAATAAGTACACAGTCAGTGGAGCCCAAAAATCTTTGGGTCGTGAGGCCTCAGGCAGCTCTTACGCATACGCCTCCAGTTGTTCCCTACAATATATTAAGTCTCAGATCCATTTCTTCACAGTGGACGTGGATTTTGCACCTCAGCAGTGTGCCACAGCACGCTTAGCCAGCAGGGTCGAGACAGCGACCACCCGCCTCTTGCAGGGCTTAAGATACTTCACACTACCCAGCAGGCATACCTCCGGTACACACCGCACGCTCGCCATCACAACATCTGAAAGCACACTCGCAACCTTGGCCCAGAACGCAGCTATCCCATCGCACTGCCAAGCCAGGTGTAAAAAATCGGCGTCAGCCTGCCCACACCGTACACAATTAGCTGTGTCCCGCAGGCCGAATCTGCGTAATTGCGCTGGAGTCTAATATAACTGGTGCAAAAATTTAAAATGAATGATGCGTAAATTATAGTTTGCCGTGAGGCGCCTAGTCAACTCGCAGCAAAATTTCCAGTGATCTAGCCGTAACTCATACCCCAGCGTAGTGTTCCACTTAAGATATGAAGGGTAGTCCCCTGGCTCCCTCTCCCGCTGTGACGCATCATATAGCCTAGTGAGCAGACCCTTGCGTTCTTTCCCAGCCAGCACTGCCTGCAGTGCTCGCAGTGTTTGTGGTTCAGTGGGATAGTTAGGGTAAACGGCCCTGACTGCCTGCCGCACTCTCACGTAGGTGAATCCCAGCATCAACCCGGAATCCCAACCCACCTGTACAGCTTGGAGTGAGCGGAACTGACCCCGTTCATATAGGTCACCCATTTGCGTAACACCAACAGTCTCCAACGCGCGTAGAGCGAGTCGCTCCTGAGTTGCCGTAATGTCCGGATGTGCAGCAATAGGGAGCTTCGGGGCATATAGGTAATCTAGCTGTGCCCTCTTGGCAAGAGTCCGCCAGGCCCAAGCAGTGCACTGTACCGGATTAATTTCCGTTCTGGGGCCGCCGTTCCCTCCAGAGAGTGTTGCTGCAACTAGCGGCATCAGGAGTGCCGCGTCGGACTCAATTGCCATATGAGGCAAGAACCGCTGCGGAAAGAACCAATAATGGGCAAACTGCGCCTGCGCGCAAAGATAATATAAGCGCATATTGGGTGCCTCAAAACCTCCCCGGTCGAATGGCTGCATCAGAACATTCCAACTACATCGTACCTTCTTACCCCCCCCCATACAAATGACAGTAGGGCCGATTGCAGCGTCTTAAACATAGAGATATTCAGCCGAATGGGGATATTCACAAACAAATATAACAATTTGGGTAATATAGACATTTTCGTAACTGTAATACGATCAGCAAGTGACCGAGGCAGCCGAGCCCACCGCTCCGCCCTATCTGTGATCTGTGTTACAACACGTCCATAGTTCATGGAGATTACCTGGTCAGGATCCCTATGCAGCCATATCCCCAAGTATTTCACCGGGTCCCGGGTCCAAGTCAGAGGGAAGTCCAGCTCAACCCCCCGCGTGCCAGCTGTCAGCGGGAACACCGTCGACTTAGCTCAGTTAATCCCTAACCCAGAGTAGCCATTGAATTTAATGTACTCACGGAGTAATTCAGGCAGGTAAGTCACTGGCTCGTGAACATAAAGTAGCATGTCGTCAGCATATAACGAGACAACAAGGGGTCGCTGCCGGAAACGCAAAGCAGCTGACGCATGCAACTGGCGCAATTTGCAAGCCAAGGGCTCCAAAGCTAACGCGAAAAGCATCGGCGACAGGGGGCAACCCTGCCGCGTGCCTCTGCTGATTGGGAAGGCCGAAGACACCCAGCCATTGACACGCACTCTGGCCACGGGCGCGGTATACAGTACCCTAATCCATTGAAGGAAGAACGGTGGAAGGCCCATCCTCGTTAAAACAGTGAACATATAGTCCCACTGAAGGGAATCAAATGCTTTTGCTGCATCCAGCAGCATCGCCACCGCTTGGAAGTTAGGGTCAAAGTAATGTAAGGTAGCAAAAACCATGTGCAAATTGTGAGTGGTAGACCTAGTGGGCACAAACCCCGACTGGTCAGGGAGTACCAATAGGGGGACCAGCGGCTGCAATCTGATAGCAATCATCTTCACTAGGATCTTGGCATCGATATTAATAATTGAAAGAGGCCGATAAGAATCACAATGATTAGCAGCCTTATCAGGTTTTAAAAGCATAACCAAAAGGGCCTCCTTCAAGGTTGGGGGGAGATGTCCAGCATCATAAGCCTCCGCATAAACTTCTGGAAGCCTCGGGGCCAGGTCATCAATGTAAGCTTTATAAAATTCACTGGGGATCCCATCCAGCCCCGCAGCCTTACATGTAGGGAGGGACATAATAGCAAGTTTTACATCCTCTACATCAAATGGTTGTGTAAGATATTCCCTGTGTTCAAGAGATAGCCAGCCAAGGGCAACATCATCAAGGTAGGAGTGTATGTCCGCCTCGGGGACTTGGGACTTGCCTTCGTACAGTCTAGAATAAAAATCAAGGATAGCCTCGCTAATCTCGGGCGTGGTGTAATGGGCCGCCCCCTCGTCATCTAACATCTCTGTGATGTATTCTTGACTTCTTGGAGCTGCCAGCCTTTGTGCCAGTGAGGGACTAGGCCTACCCCCCTCTCCATAATATCGTGCCGTTCACCGCCTGGACCTGTGAACCCATTCTTGATCCTCTGTATCCTTATGTTCAGTCACTAACTTTCGTATCGTGGACAACGTCGCAGGAGATGGGTCTGTCTCATAAGCCTGCTCGAGAGTAGATATTTCTGCTGCCAATTTATGAATTCTATGCCGGAGATCCGGCAGCACACTAGCCTGTGCCCCCATGCATACCCCCCTGATAGTCACCTTGAATGCCTCCCACAGGACACCAGCACTATCCACCAAGCCCTCATTCTCGTGAAAATAATTGCGGATGGCCTCCCCAACAGTATGCTTAAAAACAGTCTGTCAGCGAAGTGGGCTGCAACCGCCATACAAATGGAGGTCTCTCACATGTAGGTATCTGAAGTTCCAGAAGCACCGGGGAATGATCCGACAGCATTCGAGCCATATGGCTGATTCTGACTACCCATGTATAAGCAACCTCAGTGGCAAGCCACAGATCCAGGCGCGTACACGTCCCATGCACAAAGGAAACAAACGTACTATTGCGCGCTCCAGGGTGTCGCAAGTGCCATATATCATGCAGCCCTCCTGCCTCCAATAGTCCCAGCAGAACTTCTGAAGCATTCTTAGGCCATGCCAGTCCCTGTCCCATACGATCCATCGGCAGATCCAAACATACATTGAAGTCGCCACCCCAGAGAATCTCCATGGTAGGAAACCCCGAGATGCAGCGCCATACATCCACAAAGAAGGCCGGGTCATCAATATTTGGGCGTACACATTTGCCAAAAGCACACCCATTCCACCCAGCTGGCCATGCACCAATGCCACTCAACCCTGTTCATCAGTTTCGGTCTGTATAACAGTAAAGGGAACCCTGTGTTTTACCAGGATCATCACGCCACATGAATAGGTAGAATAGGAGGACTCCACCCACACCCCGGCCCAACGCGCGCCCACAGACTTCTCAGAATGTTTTGTGAGGTGCGTCTCTTGCAGGAAAGCTATCTGCACGTCCATCCTATCCAGATAGGCCAATACAGATCTAATTTTTTGGGGGGTATTCAGGCCACGGACATTCAATGTTAGGAACTTTACATTACCACTCATTGAGTCTAACAGTCATGACAGGCTCCCTAAATGGATAAATCAGGAACATGTGCCCACATACATGGATAATAAGGTGAATACATCGACATTGTAGAAAAGAAGTGCCAGTCGGCCCTACCGCCACCCCCTCCCCACAGCCCCCACCCACTTCAGTGTCCCCAACTCGCTAAAGCCATCCCAGCCCTGTCCTACCCAACCCAACCAAAAAAAATAAAGCAAACAAGTACAGATGGGGTACTCCCATGTGGGGGGCGTCAGAGCGCTTCTAACCTCCTATCAAGTAGGAGGTGGCTGAGCAGACCTCGTAACTGTGCCTGTCACACTATAACACTGTCTCCCCAGTCCCCGGAAAGAGAAAAACTCGTCTAGGCAGCAAGGCCCATAAATGACAACCTGAAAAAAAAGGAACTGTTAGGAACAATATCACAGCATTGTGCGGAGACTGTCAACAGGGCTATATTACAAAGGACGGGCAATCAGGCCCCTACTGTTCCTCATTGTCTGACGGCCCCGGGGATTCTCACCGTGCCCGCTTCAGATGTTTAGCATGTTCCAGGGCAGCCTTGGGGTTGGTGAAAATTTTAGAGGCCCCTTCAGGACCAATACGCAGGCGAGCAGGGTATAGCATAGCATAGGGAACCCCTTCGGAGTGTAAGACCTTTTTAACAGCGCCAAACTCCCTCCTTGCGGCCTGCACAGCGACTGTAAAATCAGGAAAGAACGAAAGTGAGTTGCCCTGATGTACAATATTACCCTTGTCACGGGCCATACGCAAAATAACATCACGGTTCCTGTCATTCAACAGGTGCGCGATAATCGGATGTGGAGGAGCGCCTGGGACAGGCCTCGCTGCAAGGGAGCGATGTGCCCGTTCGACGATGAACATGGGGGACAGCTGTTCAGTACCAAATATGTCCTTGATCAAATTCTCCACGAACAGCTCCATCTTACCAACATTTGTGGATTCTGGCAGTCCCGTAATCCAAATGTTGTTACGCCGGGAACGGGCCTCCAAGTCCTCGTTCTTGGCCTGGATGAGAGATAGGACCTTCTCCATGTTCAGCATCTTCCAGGTGACCTCACTCAGTCCATCCTCTGTCACAGACACACACTGTTCTACCTCTCCCATACGGGTATTTTGCTTCTCAAGCTGCGCCGACATATGATCCAATCGGTGGTTCACGGCTGCCATCGTCCACTCTATGGACTGTAGACTGCGCTGCATGGCCAACAACGTTGTCTCAAGGGTGGGGGGCCCCGCAGCTGGGGCATCGGCCTCCGAGTCCGAAGCCGCCCTTTGTGAAGATTTAGAGGATTTACGCGCCTCAAATGTTAGGCAAGGTTGGGTTTTATCAGTCCTCCCCATAATAGTGGCAGCCAATCCAAACATGAGTCCACAGGCCACTGCGCTAGGGCTGGGCGTAGTTCGCGTAGTAGCGCTACGCGAAGCTACGCAAAGTGCACTTCGCACTACGCGAGCTACGCATAGCTACGCGAACTGCGTAGTGCACTGTGCAAAATGCTGTTCGCACTGATTGCACAGTGCCGGATGCTTGCCCGCACTGTGCAATCATTGCAAACGGCTTCTTGCACAGTGCAAGCAGTCGTTTTCTGCCGCTCGAGTAGATTTCTATTCGAGCGGCAGCTTTCTCAACGCGGACTGGTAGTTTCTCATCGCGAGCGGTCGCGAGCATACGCGACCACTCGCAATGAGAAACCTGACCTCCCCACGTTGAGAATCTCGCCGGGAGGTTTATTTTCCACGCTCGCGATCGGCAACTTGATGTTGCTGATCGCGGACGAGGAAAAAGTCTCGCCGGGATGTCATTTTGCTTGCTCGCGGTCGCCAACTTGACGTTGAGGACCGCGAGCAAGCAAAAAATGACCGCTACGCTACGCGTGTTTGCACTGTGCTACGTGCAATTCGCGTAGTGCGAAGTAGCGCAAACTTCGCAAACTACGCGAGCGTAGCGTAGTACTTCGCCCAGGTCTACACTGCGCCCAGATAGAACGATCCCCACAGTCTGAGGGCCCAGGGATATGCAGGCCACCAGCAACGATAAGCAAACTGCTATTGAGCACTCCGAGCCACAGTAAAGAAGGTGAAATCCACCACAGCAGTGAGGATGCACCGCAACTATACCAGGTCACGGTGACGCCAGATGCGTAGGCCCCCCAGCCACAGAGCAGACCGCAAAAAGAGAAACGCCTGTGCAGGGCCGTCTGTATCAGGATCAGGGATTCATAGAGGTGCTCAGCCTTTCACAAGAGAATCTCCAACCAAGTCAGCAGGTTAGTGGGGAGCCACGGTCCACAGCGGAGTCACCATGGCGGCCAGCAATCCAACTTCGGGCCCAAGGATAACAAGCAGCTGCACTGCACATGGAACTTCGGCAGCAGCCCCAATCCAGTGCCATTCGAGCTCCTCTAATGCTGCCACACAGGAGTGCAGTGAGTCGTGTTGCCCCACGAACCGCTGCATAGCCCAGCCACCATCCAGCGCAGCCCGCACCTCCCGCGTGCACCAGCGCCCAGCCACAGCTCAAGGGCCACAGCCCAAACCCCAACCCGCACCACCTCCAGAGTCACTGGCCTGGGTCAGACCGCCCCCCACTCACCGCCACGGGCACCGTGCACACAGGAGTCAGCGCAGTTCCTTCCCTCAGCACAGGACAGGCGAAGCAGGATCCACGAGCCCCAACTCAGCAGGGGCACAGCTCCGTCACCTCCTCTGGCAGCAGGGGCACAGCCCACCTCGCAGGTCAGTGGCACGAGGAGTAGACAGCCAGCGTGCCGCGAGCGTGCATCACAATCCAGGCCAGCCCTGCAGGCAGCAAGAGAGTTTCCACCGGGTGCAGGGAGACACAGCAGCAGTCGCGGCGCTCCGACCTCAGGGCCGCGCAGGAGCCACCATTTTGTACTGAGGCCGCCGGGACCAGGCACACCTCGTCAGTGATCGCACCAGCAGTTTCAGGTGCCAAAATCAGCTCCCGCTCAGGCAGGATTCCCCCAAAGGTGACGAGCGCTTGTCTTCAGCGTTTATATGTCGTGCAATAGGCGGATATTGGGCGGATAAGGGCTCAGCCGGGCAGAGCCTCTCTAAAGAGCGGCCATCTTGCCATGCGCTCAAGCCACGCCCCATCACCCTGAAACTTTCAAGACAGGAGCTGACCTGAGTGAACAATTAGTTTTGACAATTTCGTGAAAATTCGTCAAATGGTGCCAAAGTTAATGGCAAATCAAAAAACGCTTTTCCTATGGAAACTAGGTTCTGTTACACTTTAGGGACCTAATTAGCAGGGGCATGCTGTAGATACTACATTACCCATAATGCAGCAAAAGGGAAAGTGGTTGTGTGCACTCACAGACTCATCACGTGACCTTTGTGGGTCATAAAGACAGCCTCCTCCCAAGCGCAGGTGCTTGGCAACCTTCTACCTGCTGGACCACGCCTCGTTACTCCTGTGCCTCGTTTTCTTCTCATGCCGTGAAGATCGAGTTTCCTTCAGCTGAGACCTCCCGGGTCTTGAGCGTTTTCTGACGGATTATTGCCGTGTTGTTCCTTGTTATCCCCCGTAGTCTACAAGTGAACTTTCTCCGATAACGCGAGTTGCGCGTTCCGAGTTTTCCAGCTCCTGTTCAGACATTTCAAAAGCGGGATTCCTTGGCCTCCGCCTCCTACTTTTTCCTTAGTGCAGTGTGTGCGCACTACTTAATTTTATTGATTAAACGCCGGTTGGGCGTTACTGCAGTTAGAGTGTTTGCGGTCATTTTTTGTTGATCCCTTATGAGAGCTTGACTGCCTTACTTGACTCGTGACCACTATTTAACAGCTCCCGACTTTGTGGACCTGACTTTGCCCACTTAGTCTCAATCATTTGCCTTTAATTTTGGAGTAGATTGTTATTGAATACTGTGGAAGCTGGACTTCGTACTACCCTGGACCTCTGGAGTAGCGCTGCTGTTAAGGAAACAGCTGCGCTGTGCGGACCCCCTGCTGGCTAGTTTTCGTGGACAGAGACTACAGCGCTACACTGCTGCTATACTGGTGAGTCTGGGATAGTACACAACCAGAGAAGGGGTTACATCCTAGAAGGGGGTTTGAGGTGAATAACTGAGATATACAGTCAATTCTCATCTGCCTTATCTTTTTCTGTTTTTTTAGCATCTCCATGTTTCTTTCCTGCCCCTTCTGGAAGTCCTGGGGAAACTTAACCTTACCGTCCCACTGGTGGTCTTGAGCTGTCTCTTCTCTCCCTTGCGGGTAGGCGACTAGCAATCTGGTAGTATCCGGATCTGGTGATACCCAGGGGGAGAGTGGAGGTCTTACTTCGCTCCCGAGGATTTGTCACTCTATCGAGCACACTTGGAAACCCGACAGGTTCTAACTATAACTACCTACTGGCGACTGCCAGTAGGTAATATATATATATATATTCACTGAAAAACCATAAGGTTTTAGGGACAGTTATAGTTAGTTGGACATTGCACTCATACAAAACCCGTGAAATTCCCCGTTATAGTTAGTTCAGGTAACTATAACTCGCGCCCCGCAATGCACTGCTGATGACGTCACATATTACATCACTCATGACATGGTCAGTGACATCACTGATGACATCACTGATGACATCTCAAATGACATCACTGATGACATCATCCAGTGACTGTGTGTTTCTGTAAAGTTTAAATATTTTTAATATATATAGGGAAAGGCGAATTGAAGAATGAGTGGGTGTATAAGTGTCTGTATGGATGATTTAGTAGGTGAGTGACTAACTCGATAAGTGAGTGATTAAACGTATCTTACTGAATGCATGGGTTAGTGACTAAACTGGGTGAATGTCTGTATCCGTCTGTCTGTTGCTGTGTAAGTGGTGCATGGGTTTGTGAATAGCTACATGAGTGTCTATATGAGTTATTGATTGGTTGTCTGAGTATCTGTATGGGTGCCTGAGTGTTTGTGTGGGTGGGGTGTGTGCGACTCTGTGCATAGATGTGTGAGTGGGTGATTCACTGGGTGGATGGTTACAAGAGTGCATCTGTGATAGACTGTATGGGTGGGTAAGTGTGTGTAAGAGTGTGTTAGTGAGTGAATGTATATCTCAGTGGTACATGTGTGAGTAACTACATATGTGAAAGGCAGTATATATGTGTGTTGGAGTATATAAATAGCTATAAGCAAGAGTGTGTGATTGTGATTGTGAGAGTGACTGTATGGATGAGTGTGTGCTTGTATCAGTGATTGTATAAGAGCGTAAGAATGTGCTAGTATTTGTATGAGTAAGTGAGCTGGTGTGTGTATAACTGTATAGGTGAGTAAATGGCAGTGTGATTAATTATTTGCATGACTGACTAGGTGTGTGAGTACCTCTATGGATGAGTGGCGGTGTGTGAGTGTCTATGTAGGTGTATGAGTGCATATGATAGTCCTGGTACTGAGTGACCGTAAGTATGAGTGACTGTATGGGTGAGTGAGTGGATGTGTGTGTAGACCTAAGAATCAGTGAGTGGGTATGTAGTTATTGGTGTTGGAGTGTCTATGGTTTTGAGAATGGCAGTCTGTAATTTACAGTGGGTGTATCAAAAGTTATATTAGGGTGTGAGAAGATGAATGAAATTATCACATGGATGATGTCATCAGTGATGTTATTTGAGATGTCATCAGTGATGTCATCAGTGATGTCACTGACCATGTCATGAGTGATGTAATATGTGACGTCATCAGCAGTGCATTGCGGGCGCGAGTTATAGTTAGCTGAACTAACTATAACGGGGAATTTCACGGGTTTTCTACGAGTGCAATGTCCAACTAACTATAACTGTCCCTAAAACCTATGGTTTTTTCAATGAATTTCAAAGGTTTTTTAAATGCAAATTTCTAACTATAACGTGTCTGAAACCTATGGTTTTTTCAGTGAATTTCAAAGGTTTTTTAAATGCTAATTTCTAACTATAACGTGCCTGAAACCTATGGTTTTTTCAGTGAATTTCAAAGGTTTTCTAAATGCTAATTTCTAACTATAACATGTCTGAAACCTATGGTTTTTTCAGTGAATTTCAAAGGTTTTTTAAATGCTAATTTCTAACTATAACGTGCCTGAAACCTATGGTTTTTTCAGTGCATAGAATCACCAATGTTATCCTATGGCAGGAAATTCACTTAGCAGGTAAGTAGTGTTATCGTTACTTTTTCTTACTCAGTGGTGGATCCTGGATCCAGCACTGGTGCATCTCCTGTAAACAGTTGAAAGAATCCGTTTAAGTTATACAGGCGATTTTTAAGGAATATTTGTAGTTTGTGAAAATCGACACTTTGAAACTTTTCTGCTGAAAACCAGACAATGGATTCCTATGGAAGGAAATACAAGTTACTGGTAAGTACGGTTAGAATTACTTTTCAGGGTCAGTGCTGGGCTAAAAGATGCAGCACTGGGTTCTCTCCTGATAACAGGTGAGTAAATCGGAATTCGTAGTTCGGCTGATTTTAGAGGAATATTATAAAGTTCCAAAACTCCACACAGAAGAATTTCCAAGTGAAACCAGTCAATGTTAGCCTATGGAAGGAAATTCAAGTTCTTGGTAAGTACGGTTAAAATTACTTTTCAGGATCAGTACTGGGCTAAAAGATGCAGCACTGGGTTCTCTCATGATAACAGGTGAGTAAATCGGAATTCGTAGTTCGGCTGATTTTAGAGGAATATTATAAAGTTCCAAAACTCCACACTTAGAAGAATTTCCAAGTGAAACCAGTCAATGTTAGCCTATGGAAGGAAATTCAAGTTACTGGTAAGTACGGTTAGAATTACTTTTCAAGGTCAGTGCTGGGCTAAAAGATGCAGCACTGGGTTCTCTCCTGATAACAGGTGAGTAAATCGGAATTCGTAGTTCGGCTGATTTTAGAGGAATATTATAAAGTTCCAAAACTCCACACTTAGAAGAATTTCCAAGTGAAACCAGTCAATGTTAGCCTATGGAAGGAAATTCAAGTACTTGGTAAGTACGGTTAAAATTACTTTTCAGGATCAGTACTGGGCTAAAAGATGCAGCACTGGGTTCTCTCATGATAACAGGTGAGTAAATCGGAATTCGTAGTTCGGCTGATTTTAGAGGAATATTATAAAGTTCCAAAACTCCACACTTGGGGGTCGATTCCGATTCGGGCCGGAAAAAATACCGACCGACTCGGAGCCGGCATTAATTCTGACCGACACGTACCTGTGGCGCCCGATCCGCCAAGTACGATGCAAAGCGTACAAAATCCGACCGACACGTACGGAACCCAAGCCGAACGACCGAGCCGCCCGGAAAACAGCAATCCGGCCGGAAAAATACACGAATCGAACCGACCGACACGCACCCGGAACAAATCCGACCGAAACGTATCCGCGAACTCCAACCCGCCAAGTACGATGCAATGCGCGAAAAACACGACCGAGTCGTACGGAGGACAAGCCGTACGACCGACACGCATACAAAAATGCGAGCCGAAGTAACACAAAACACCGCGACCGACGCATACACAGCATAAAAAATAGCACAAACACAGCGTGAACGAAACGGAGAAGCCCGTACGAGACAACTGCAGGGTCCGACTCGGTCACAAGAACGTTTCCAACCTGCACAGAAAGTACTAAGGGAAAATACACAAAAAAAGGCCAAACAAGCAATTACAAAGCCAATATATACTGGGGGGGTGGGGACAGAGAACAAAGACACACCCACAACTCCACCCATATAAAGGAAACAAATCCCTACCATGATCCTTTGCAAATTCAATTCACCTGCCAGCACTCAACAGACAGCAACCACACACCCACAGCTCATCCTTCACACAAGCCACACACCATAAGCACCCCAACAAATAGCAAACCTCACATACACCCAGCAAAACACACACTCACACACCTTCACCTGCACACCAACACACACAGCACTCACCATCACCACCCATCACCATGCCCCCAAAGAAGAATCACAAGTTCCTAGATAGTGAATTGGAAGTCATGGTAGACGAGATCCTCAGGGTAGAGCCACAGCTGTTTGGTGCACTGGTC